>ML806464.1:3696-34100 GCA_009831015.1 Picea engelmannii
GAAATTATGTTCACTGTAGCAAGAAGAAGGATATTTTAGATAGAGAATATGAAAAATTATTTTTAGACAAGTGGTATCACGTTGCGAAGAAGGATAAGAAGAGCACTAGGGATTTGTTTTCATATCAACAATTCATATTACATGTTCATAGATGTATTCAACAAGAGAAGGTCAGTGTTTCTATAAACCCTAGTAGTAAGCATAACTTCATCAATGTTAACTTGGCAAAAATATTACAAGTACTTGCAAAGAATATTCAAAGCACATAGGTTTAAGGTGAAATTATTCAATTTTTTAAAGATTTG
This sequence comes from Picea engelmannii, assembly GCA_009831015.1. Classification (NCBI taxonomy): domain Eukaryota; kingdom Viridiplantae; phylum Streptophyta; class Pinopsida; order Pinales; family Pinaceae; genus Picea; species Picea engelmannii. The sequence goes on from ML806464.1 coordinate 4,002, forward strand.
AAGATTACCATGGATACATATGTGTTGCATTCAATTTTTTATGCTAGAGATATGGATGATGTGGATATTTTTTTTGGGATATCCTTGGATGGACTCAATTGGTACAATTAATATTAATGTGCAAAATACAATTTTGAAGTTTTGGTACAAGAAAAAGAAAATTACATTGCAAGATATTTCTCTTATTAAACAGGAAGGGACCAAGGAGGCACATGAAGAATACTTGCAAGGAAAAAAATTGTAGTACCTCGTGACATATTAGATGAAGATTCCATGGTTGAATAAGAAGAAGAGCCTACATAAGCACTTGAATAAAAGGCAAAGAAAGAGCATAAATAGGAAGAAGAAGCTAAAGAACCACATGTTGAAGAGTCAAAGAAAGAAGAACCAGTAGCTAAGGTTGTTGTATATCACCACCCACACCACTCAGAGAAACAACAATCATCAAGGAAAAGTTATGAGCATAAAAAACGTTACTATAGATCAACATGGAACTAGAGAGGAAACCAATATGGAGGCATATGCAAGAATAAAAAAAATGCATGGAGATATTAGAATAGCACAATGAAGACATGGATCCCAAGGAGAAACCAAAATCAAGATTGAGGACAGGTCATAGTTGGACCCCATGTTCACATCTCACTAGGATGGATAGATGCTCATGCATGGTACCAATTGACTACATTGCTTAATAAGTCATATTATATGGACTCATCCCATGTTTTGAGGATGAAACTTGCCAAGGGGGATGTAATGTAGTGTACCTAGGGAGGATAATATGGGGTACCTAGGGATGTACCCAAGGGAATAATGAATGTAATGTGGCCACAATAATGGAATAGGACCACTATGTAATTAAAATGAAAGAATATAATAATAATGGGTAGTTGGTATAAGACCCCTAATAATACTAATGAAAAATTATAAATACACACGAGTATCATTATGTTGGATATGTGTTGAATTGTAGTGTCTTGTAGCAAACATGGCTTGTGGAGTGATTCCTTCCATAAAGAGTATTTGATGGTGTTACCTTGCACTTATTTCAAGTTTATCCCATTCTTCCATTGACATGCCTATCGGCTGGGTACCTGAACAAACCATTGTCCATTATTCTCGATTTGAAAGAAGATCTTCCATTTTAAGCTTCCAAAGCTCAAAATTGTGGTTGTTGAATTTTTCCATCTCTATTATGGAATTGCTCACCATTGTTTACCATGATATTTAAAATTTTTATGACTTGCGACTCTTACTGTACCTACATTTTAGTTCTCATATTCAAGATTGGAAAATCAAGATCTAATATACTCGCCAAAGCATAACACCGCTCTGATAACTCGCTTGTCGAGGTAGACCTAAGCTCGGATACCACATGTCAGGAAATGAAAGACACTTCCACACTAATCCCAGTGGAATAAAAGAATAATTTAGTCAATAATGCAAATGACACAAGCAATCACACAGTACACCGATATTTTACCCTATAACCCTTAACCGAGAAAAGCTAGCATTCCTTTGAGTGTTCTTCTCTCTTATTGTCTTATTCAATTTGAATAAAAGGTTTCATGTCTAACCTTGGTCCACACCTAAGACACAATCGATATCATACCCTCTTGCCTATACAAGACCAACCATGTAGCCAATTCATATTACATATGCATGACCAACAACCTACAATTACACATGCATTAACCTGCATAAGTGCATTACAACATTATTTTTAATTTTGCATTAGCCTTTACGGCCTTAAAACACGCTTCTTTATAGGATTTACAATAGGAAAACCCCTAAATATTGGCACCCAAAAATGGTTACAGATCCATGCATATCATTGGATACAAATCCCACAAATCCAAGGATTATGTTACAATCGACTCCAAGTCGGCTTACCTTTTGACTACCAGTAGGCATTCATTTGGTCTCTAGCCGATCGTGTCATTCCTGCACTTCGACCTCTTTTCGGTTGACTTGTCATTAATATATTCGAATTCAACTTTTCCCGGTCCATGCCCTCGACCTTCGACTTGCTGTCAAACCACCTTGACCTTGATTGTTGTCGATCCACCTTGACCTTCGACCGTTAGTTGATCTACCATGACTAGAATTTCATTACAAAGAATATAACAACCCAACATTCTCCCACTTGTTGTCTTCTTTGCTGAAATAAGAGATACCCTAACTTTCATTCAAAGACCCAAGGAAATAATTCCCATTGCCTCTCTGCGCCAAGAGAACTTCACATCACTCACAGATTTGGTCAATGAGTCTGCTATGTTTTCCAAAATTTCTACTTTCTCCAGTAGCACCTTGTTGCTTTCCACCATATCTCTCTTGAAATGGTATTGTACATCAATGTGCTTAGTATTTGAATGATAAGAAGGGTTATTTTCCAGAAATATTGCGCTTTGAATCTCACAACTCACCTTCATAGCTTTCTTCTCAAACCTGATTCCTAAACACAACCTTTGAATCCATACCGCTTGTTTTCTTCCATGAGTGGTCACCATGTATTCAACTTATGTTGTTGAAAAGGCTATGAACACATGTCACTTAATCATCATTGGTTACTATTTATATGTCTGATTTTATATCTTTAATATGCTTGACCCAGGGTTCATTTCTACTAGGATTCCAGCAAAGCATCTAAAACTATTAGCCCTCTCGGTAAACCAGAAGGCAACGCAATGCATAGAGTGTGTTGCACAGTCTCACCCGATATAGTCTTAATGGGTGACTGCAATACTCAATTGTTTGCAGTCTAGGATTAAGTGGGGATCTGGGAAGTGTGCACTAAGAGTTCTATTTAACTTATTAACTCAATAGAATGTCATTCACGATTATGCATGGAATATAATCAACTCATTCAATTAGCATACTAATATCTACTTTAAAATAGTAATGAAACACATGCATCCAATCCCATAACACAATTTTTACCATGGTTCACCCCCTCCTGGGCTACATCCACAAAGATATGGCTCTAAGCTCTTTTATTATGGCAGTTCCAAAACTACAACGTTGTTCACTTTACAACTCCTCTCAGTCGGGTCGAGATATATTATGAGGCAGACTAGATCGCACCAGGGTCCTCAACCTGCGATCTAACCCTCAAGATACACCCTCTTGACTCTCCTTTCTCTCAACAACATACAAAAAGGTTACAACTAGTTTCTTGATACCTCTATCTCTTCTTACAGTAGTAGATCTTACTCCCTTGCAAAGGACTGTCTCTCTTTTCCATCAAATAACATAACGTCCTGCCTTTGAGACCTAGGTATCTATATTTATACGTTTCTGGCTCACTAGCCATTACAATGTATTTCAAAAACCCTAACCCTAACGTCATTATATATTCCATGCACGCACGCATGCTGCTCTTCCTTCCAGCTGTCGCTTTCTGCGTGCATGCCTTCTTTCCCAAAATAGCCTTTCTTTCCACTTTGGCCTTCTTCCAACAGACCCCCAAAATGACATGTGGCTTGTCCCAAGCCACCTAACCTTTGTGTGCTTCATTGATCTCCCTAGTGATCATCTGGAACTTCTCCCTGAGCTTCGTTGCTTGCGTTTTAACCTACACAGTCTTCTCCTTGAGTGTGTCTACTTTCTGTACCGCAATCTCGTCGTTGATCAACCATGCACACTCTGCCTAGGTCTGTTCCCTATGTGTCTTGGCTTCCTCTGCCTGTGCGATGACCTCTGCTACTCGCTCCTAGAGTGGTTCCATTTGAGCCTGGCGGTCCTTTTTTCACGTCTGCGTAGTGGTGAGTTCTGCCTGTAATCTCTTCATATCTTGCACCCCTTTGATGCGCTTTGTGATGAAAATTGTTTTCTGCCTTTGCTTGAGGTCTTGGATAGCTATGCTTATCCTTTCTTCTTCTTTATCCCACTGATGGACCTGCTAATCCTCTTCCAGCTTCATCCAGAGCTGTGTTTCTTTGTCAAACAAATCGGCTGCTGTGCTGACCTGTCGTTATATCCTCTTTATCTGCTTTGTTTCCTCCTGCTTCCTTTTCTCCCTTACCTCTAGTGGAGTGGTAGGTGTGAGATGCTCTCAGATATTCTTGATCTACTATTGATATTGATCAAGTGTCTGTGCATTCTGATCAATCTTCTATGTTGCTGTGAGTTCGGCCATTTGCACGGTCTTTGGAATTTTCTCGTAAGTTTCGACCACATTTTGTTCCAATCCGTTCACGCATTCCCTCTCCTCTTTGGTCTCGAGATTGGCCTTCTCATATATCAATTCCAGTTCCTCCCGCTTTTCTTTTTCGTGCTCCAATTCTGCTAGGTCTGTTTGTGAGCGAGGTTGTACTTCTTGTGTAATGCTAACCTATAGTTTATATAGGGCCTTGGCTGGTATCCATGGAAATACCAACTGCAATTGAGCTAAGTCCTTTAGGGGTGTCTTCCCCACGATCTCGTCCATGCGCAACATGCTGGGTGTAACATGAAACGTTGCACTCATCTGCTGTATCATTTGGATTGTGTCTCGCTTGTTTGCTTTAGGGTATCCTCCTGTCTGTGGTGTTGGCGACCCTGTTTTTATGTTGCTGCTGGTTGCTTGCACTTCCCCGATCTGCTTGAGGAGTTGTCGCATGTATGTTATCTCTTCTTCAATTATGTCCCTGTGGCGCGCAACATTCTAAAAATCCTTGAATGTGCAATCCTGGATCATTTGGGCTACCAATTCTGCATCATCCTCCGTGATTGTGTATTCGGGAGGGGTTCTATGTGCCTTCATATTCTTGCACGCACCTCCCGTCTAAGTAGTTGGTCACTTAGTCGGGCCTAGATCTTGTGGATTAGGACTTGGTGTAGTCCCCTACGCTGCCTTGACCTGTTTCTGTTGTACTTGGGGAGCCTGTGTATTATTCTTCTTCCCCTTTTGGGTTACTGTCTTGGATGTCTCTTCTTTTTCTCTGCTTTGATTTGGTCTAGCCTTTCCTTGGTTTCTTAGGCACTAGGACTTTCTGGGGTTGTGGTAGTTCTTGACCTGCCTCCTCATCATGTGTATGTTCTTGCCTTGCCTCCTCCTCCTCTACCCCTGCAGGTATGTCTCGAGTGAGGACTAGAATCCTCCAATTGTCTTCCCAATCCTTGATGGACATTTCTATATCCCCCTCTGTGATGCAATAGTGCATTTGTAGCCATTTCTTGTTGGGGTCCTTCTACGCCTAGATCCACATCGCATGTCGAGTGGCCTTGAAGTTAGCTATGCCCTGATAGTAGGCAACAACCTGCGGTGTTATTCTCCAAAGGTTGGCGATGGTCTCCTATAGATCATGAAGGTATCCTTCGAATATAGTTGCATTCATCTTTTTGTTCCTAGCTTCCGAAGCGATGCCAAGAGATAAGTATCTCACTCCATGATTGGGTTTGGTTTTGGTGGCGAAAAATGCATATTTCGGTTCCTGCCATCCCACAATGGCTATCAGCATGATCAACCATGAGTAATGAATTTCTGTCCCCAGATCCTGTGCATCCTTGCAGTCCTCTAGAAATAGATTTAAAAGATAGGGGGGCCAGCTGAATGTGGTTCCCTTGACACACTATGCTACAACTGTGACAACCCCAACCGAGAATTCCTCCTTATGACATTTGTTTAGCAACTTGCAAGCCATGATTTTTGCAGCCATTTTTGTCGCGATGTCACTGATTCGTTTGATAATGATTCCATGCGTCCCCCTTTCAGTTCCGTATTTCTTTTTCATCTCTTCAGCGAGTTCTTTATCATTTGTTTTTTCCTCGAGAAATTGTGTGGGATCCATGCCTTGTGATGGAAGCCCTATGATGTGTGCAATGAGATCTATGTCTATTGAGATGAGCTTGTCCAACCACAAATCTCCACCATGTGTGACTGCCATCAACTGTTTCACGCAACTGCTAGCATACTGTCCTCTGCCAAAGTGTGGTAGTTCCAATAGACCTAAAATCCCAATTTTTGCTAATCCTACTGCCCACTGGAGTGGTTGATGAACCGGTTCCCCAAAGGGATTTACACCCACAGTCTTTAGGTAGAATTGATTCGCAAACTTCGAGACCTTGTCTATGTCCATTACATCATGGTCTGAGTACTCGATATTTTCTACATACCCTAACAAATCTGCTTTTACCCGTACCCCTTCCAGTATGCACAGAAAAACAATTGTTGTAGCGGGTTGCTTGTGCAGTGACCTAGGTATTGTCGGCTTGTCCTTTTGTGGTGGTGGATGACTCGAGGTTCTAGCCTCCATTGGTTGTTCTTCCATATACTTTTCCGGTCAGATCATGACATCTTCCACTGCTCCCTCCTACGAGTGTTCTGACACGGTTGTCTATGATTCATCTGGCTCAGTTGTTGCTTCTAGATTTGTTGTTGTCCCATTTACTCTCGGGGTTTCTTAAGGGCTTCTTGGTTGTGCTTGGCTTCCTGTGTCTTCATTCTATCATCTCTGCCCCTCTTTCGGCATATCCACGTCCATGCCTATTGGTACTGTCTACTGGTTTTCCTCCACAATGGGTGTGGGGTTTACTGGGGACATATCCAGTGATGGGATTTGGTCCACATTGACAACCTCTGGTGGTTGTTGTTCACTTTTCTGCGATTGTGTTTGTGCTATGGTCCTAACTCTGGAGTGTCTGGAAGTTTGGCTCGATTCTTCTTGCTTTGGTGGTGTGTGGTGGTATAAGTCAATCGTTCACCGAGCTCAGTATCCTTTGAAACCTCTATAATCTTCTCTTTGTGCTTGGTATGCTCTATCGTTCTCTACCTTTTCTAATTTCGCAATAAGCCTTTGGCTCCCATGTCATTGCTTTGTATGGGCATCGTATGAATCTTATTGAAGACTTTACCTTTATGACGGATTCAATGAACCTTGGGTTCCTTCATACTTTCCATTACTCTCCCTCCCCGTCTCTATTTGGCACGATTAATGCGACGTCCCGTGAGTCGTTTCCGACATTCAATTCTTCTTGCCTTCGTCACTTAGCACTTCTTTTGTCGTCTTTACCTTTCCTGCTTGTTTTCGTTTTGAACTGACCATTGTCCTTGTCTTCACCGGGTTCATATTCCTAAGTGTGTGGCTCCTTCTCCTTTCGGCGCACTGTTCCTCTGTTGGTGCCATTTAATATCCTGTTTTTTTTTTATCTTTTTCTTTTTAGACTGCGCGATGATTTTCAAGTTATGGGTGGTTGATTGTCCTTGTACAACTTCAGTCAACTTCCATTGATAATCCCTTTGATTTCTCCTCCTCCTATGTCTTTTAGCTATACAACTCCCCCATCTGTGACAATTCTTACTTCATACGGTCCTAACCAGTGCATTTTGAGTTTTCCTGGATGCTGAATTGATTTACTATCATACATCAATACTAAGTCTCCTTTCTTGAAAGTTTTCTTCTTGATATGTATGTCATGCCAATATTTGTCCCTTTCTTTATGAACTTGTTGGTGGAACCCTGCTAGGATCCTATCTTCCTCCATGATCATCATTTCATTCAGCCTCTCCTATACTGGGCCTCGTTCTTTCATGTGTGTAATTGCTACTATGCGTAGATTGGGTACCAAAAATTCTAATGTAACTACTACTTCTTGGTCATATACCAATCTGAATGACACCTGTCCTGTCAACTTCTTACATGTAGTCCTATATTCCCACAATACTGTTGATATTTTGAGGTCCCAATCATCCCTTTTGACATTACAGATCTTCGTTAGTGCATTCTCAAGGATTTTGTTAAATGCTTCCACTGTTCCTTTTTCCTGTGGGTGATATTGAGTGCTCTTTTGATGATGGACTTAAAATTCTTCAGTCATAGACCTAATAGTGTTGTTAATGAAGTGAGTGCCTTGGTCGCTCATCAAAATTCTTGGGTAACCAAATATCATGATTACTTGTTCAAACAGAAAGTGTGTTGTTGTTTCTGCGCTGCAATATTTCACTGGTGTTGCTTCTGCCCATCTTGTCAGGTATTTTGTCTTGGTGATAATGTACCTTGATCTTGTCCTCTTTGTTGGTGGGTTAATTGTTCCCACAAAGTCTATTGCCCATTTTTAGAATACCTACAATGTTACTTGTGGTCGCAATGGCATCTCATCCCTTCTATTGGGTTTACCAATCCTTTGACCGACATCGCATCTCTGATAGTATTCTTTCGAGTCTCCATGAATGGTCAAACACCAAAGTCTTGTGCGTAACATCTTCTACATAGTAGCTCTACCTACATAATGTCCTCATGTTATTCCCTCATGGGATTCTGCTAAAACTATTGGTCTTTCATGTTCTATCACATATCTTCACAAGATGTTGTCTGCTCCCATTTTGTATAAGTGTCTTGTGATCAGCTGATAGTCAGTAGCTCGAACTACTAGTTTTTTCTTTTGCACGGTGTTATATTCCTGTGGCGTAGTACCTGTACTCAAGTATTGTATGATATCTATAGATTATTCATCGACGATCTAGACTGAAAATAATTGTGCGTCTGGAAAGTTGTCCTCTAAATTTGTAGGTTCTTCTATGTTCGCGACCCTTGATAGATGGTCAGGTCCTACATTCAATTTTCCAAGCTCGACTATTACTTCAAAATCAAATTCTTGAAATAGTAGTAACCATCGACATATTCTCCCCCCCAACACTGGCTTGTTGACTAGGTTTTTAAGGGTTGAGTGATCTGTGAACATCTTAAAATGTTTTCCCAATAAGTAATGTTTGAACTTTTGCAGTGCATAGACCATAGCTACACCTTCCCTTTCTATAGTGTTGTAGTTTTTCTCTAATTATGATAGTTTTCTGCTCGTGAATGTGATAGGATGATCCAAATATCTTTCTCTTGGTTGTGCCAAAATAGCTCCAAGTGCTATGTCTGATGCATCCACATGTATGTGGAATGTCTTCTCCCAGTCTGGAAATACTAGTATTGGTTTTGTTACCATATTTTCTTTCAGTGTATCCAAACCATGTTGACAATCTTCATTCCAATGAAACTTTGTATCTTTCCTTAACAGTTTCTCCATAAGCACGATAATCTTCGCGTATCCTTTGATAAAAAATTTGTAGTACCCTGTGTGTCCCAATGTTGCTCTTAGTTGACAAACTGTTTTTGGTGGTGGTAAGTTCACAATTACTGCAATCTTTGAAGGATCTACTAGTAAGCCTTGCTTGCATACTATATGACCCAAAAGTATCCCAAACGATGTTCCAAAGATACATTTCTTGATGTTTAACAATATCTGGCACTGCCTGCATCTTTCTAACATGAGTCATAAGAACTCTAAATGGTCTTTCAAAAAACTATAGACTGTCCAATCGTCCAAGTATACCTCTAGAAATTGGTGGATAAATTCCTTAAATGTAGCAATGACTACTCTGGAAAATTTTGTTGGTGCATTCTTTAGTCCAAACGACATGACTGTGTACTGGTAGGATCCCCATTCTGTAGAAAATGTGGTCTTGTATATGTCTTCCTATGCTATCTTAATTTGGTGGTAGCCTGAGAATCCATCAGTGAATGAGTAAACTTTGTGTTCTCCTACGTTCTCCAACACTTTGTCCGTGAAAGGTGTAGGAAATAGGTCATGTAGGCATGCATTGTTCAACTTCCTCAAGTCGACACATATTCTTTTTCTCGCCTTGTTTTTTCTCTTGAACTACCATCAGGATTATCCATTCTGATTCTTCCACAGGTTCTATAATTCCGGCTTCGAGCATTCTATCGATCTCAGCTTTAACTTTCTGCTTATATATTGGGTTTAGTTTGTATGGTCATTGTTTGATCTGTCTTTCTTAAGCTATGAGTGGTATCTTCATTTCTCCTAGCTCTCTCGCTATACCCTTCATTTTTTTAAATGTTGTGGGGAACAGATCACTGTATTAATGCAGTAACTCTGTTATGCTTTCTACTGTTTGCTCATCCTAGTAGTCCCCAATGCTGGCCATTTTGGGACTCTCAACTATCCCAATGTTGACTTTATTCTTCTTGATCGACGCAACAATTACCTCTAATTCTAGAGGTGGACCTTCCACTTCTCTTTTTCCTTTTGCTTCCTCGATCTGAATATCACACAGATTGTCTTTATTGGGTGCTTCCTCCTGTACATGGTAGCATGACAACAATTCTTTCACTCTCTATCTGTTCCGTTGTTGTTCTTCTGTTATTATTTTGACTTGTGGTTCCTTACTAAATATCACTCCTCTTATATGCTTAAGTGTTGTGTCTATGTTGGGTTTCTCATGCTCGAATGAGAAAGTGACTGTAAAATTATGTTGTAGTATTGTCCAGCTCGAAGTTCCTCTACGCAATTCCTGGTCCGTATACCAGTTTGTTGGTATTCCCTCTAGAGTGTGTATGAAATTATGAGGTCATTCTTCTGGAGGTGTCATTTTCCACAGTGCTCTACACTTCTCCAAATGTTCCGCTGGTGCCCCATGTCCATTATACTTCTGATGTTGGTTGGTTCTCTGATCTGCACCGAATCTTATGCACAGTAATTGCTTACATTGGTACCACTCTGTGATTGTTTCCTTGTGTGCGACCCACCATATTGCAGGTGTGGCCTTAAGTGCTATATCAAGGGCTAAGAGTCTCTGATTTTCTAACACTTCATCTTCTTACTGTGCCAAGAATTTTTCTAGATCATTCACTCCATGGAAACTGGGTGGTTCCCTTATCTTCGTGCCTACCCATCTTACTGCGCGGTCTATTCTTATGCACCTTCTTGTGGAAACTTTGTGTAGCCTTTGTTGCCAGTTTTCTAAACCTATATCTAAGTCTGTCACACATGAAGTAATGCTATGCCAACTGAGTATCCCATTTGTAGTTGGGTTTACGTAATCCTCATCGCACGTAGTTGTTTTGTACAACTGGTTGATTTCCTCTAAGTCTAAGCAAGTGGGTTCTACAAACCTTTCCCCTTCTGATGGGTCTAACGATGTGATGCCCCTATATTCTCCTGACTCAAATGTCATTTTTCATGTCTTTAAATTGATTATGGCCTGGTTATCAAATGACCAGTCCAAGCCAAGCAATGTTGGATATAGTGTTGTGTCGTCCACTATTTCAATCACTTCAAAGTATTCTTTAGTGTGCACTTCATCCAGGTCTATTGTTACTCCTTTCAGTCTGCCAATTGGTAGAACTCTATGTTGGTTTTCTAGTTTTAGTTGAACAGGTGAATATCCCAATGTGGGCTCTCCCATACATTGCCATGTTTTCTTGGGTAATGCATTGACTTTGGATCCTAGATCCAGTATGATATCTCCCATGTTGAAATCTACGATGTTAGCATTCATCATGAACTCTCTACTTGTTATTCTCCTTGTATATAGGTGATTGATTGTTTTTTGTTCTAGTTTTCCTTATGTCTCTATGCTACATCTTTCTAATATGTTTTGCAATATTTTGACAGATGATGGATCTTTCAATACTTTTACACATGATTGCAAAAAGCCTTTGATTGTACTTACTTTTCCTAGGGGCTACATTTCTTTAGTATGATCCAACGATGGAGGCATCTCATACTTTGGAGCCTCTTTAGTCTACTACACAACTGAAGTCGACGCAATGTCATCCTTATGAAATTCTTGTCTGGCCTGCTTAAATATCTCCTTCTCGATCTACGCATTGAACTGCTTCCTTGGTTCGATGTTCTTCTTCACCCACTGGTGTTGTACTGGCTCTTGTGGGACTACATCACTCCCTGCTTCGTCTCCTCTATGGGTAACTATGTTGATATTTAGTCCTTCATCCCTTGCTTCAGCTGAAATCCATTGCACATTCTTGTTGTTTTGATTCCTCTTTTCCTGGATCTTTCCCATTAATGTCAGACATTCTTCCATTTCATGATCCAATGCGCGACAATACATACAAGTTGTTGGTGGAAGTGGACATTCTCTTGCATAATTCCCCGATTGTTGACAATTGCGACATACCACTAGTCCTCTACCTCTTCCAAATCCTCCTCTTTCTTGTCCTCCACCTTTGTAGCCAGCTCGATCTCCTCTCGACGTGTCATACTGAGGTGCATTATTGTACTACGCGGTATTGTACTGTGGTTGCGTTGTATTATATGGTTGCTGCGTAGTGTTGTACTGTGGTTACGTTGTATTATATGGTTGCTGCGTAGTGTTGTACTGTGGTTGCGTTGTATTATATGGTTGCTGCGTAGTGTTGTACTGGTCTGGAACTTGGTTAAACTGTGATGCGGCTTTCCCAGTCATCATTTCTTCCTGCACCCTATATGCATGTGATGTCCTTTCTCACATCAAATCCATATTTCTACAATCTTTGTCATCGTGGCCCATTGACTTGCAAAAGTTGCAATATGAACTCTTTGGAATTGTCTGGTATTTCTACATCATTGGGTAGTGATATGGATCGTGGCTCAGTTTCTTACAAATTTCACACCATAGCCCTCTTGTTGGTAATGGATTTGGGATTCCTACTGCCATATACTTTGTGAATGTTGGACATTTGTTCTTGTGGTGTCCTTTAGTTCTGCATGTGGTACACCAAACAACTTCTCATTTTTCATTACTTTTGTTCTGGTTTAGCTTGAACGTTAAGTTCTTCAAATCCCCCTTTAGCTCTTCAATGGCTAGATCCATTTGTTGATATTGATTTTCTTCCAGTTGCAGGGTTGCTTGCAGAGCCTCTGCCTATGTTTGAAACTTCTATTGTCACAATGGGTATTTTAAGTGTGGTAGCAGTGAATTGACGAACAGGTGCATGTGCTGCAGATCAGTCATGAGATATTCAATTTTCCTTTCAGTCGCTTGAATCTATGGTCAATCTCCCATATGAATTCTCTTGGTTTCTGTCTAATTTATATCATCTCGTTCATGTACTAATCCTCTGAACTTAACTTCTGAAACTCATTTATCAACAGTTTCTTGATATCTGAAATCGTTCTAGTTGTCCCTGGTGGATTGTTTGTAGCTAAACTCATATACCAATCTAGTGCGTGATCCCTTATTGTAATCGCTAGCTGTGTAAGTTTAGTATATTCGTATGTGATCTGTTTTTCTTCCCAGATCTTTTCACAGATAAAAAAATGCTTTTTCAGGTCCTCCGACACTTCTCCTTTGAATTTTGGTAACCTGATGGTGGGATCATGTCCTGCCATCCTGAATGTTGAACTACTACCTCCGCGCGGTGTAGATACTTGACTAGTGCTTCTTGAACTGGCTCCTCTAGTTGTTGTTCCTTGTGTAGATCTACTTCCTGCTGTATTTCTCCTCTCAAAATTCGATTGTCTAAATGGTGGTGTTCTCTTTGGTGTATTAGTTGCACATGGGTTTATGGGTTCCACACTAACATTAATATGGATAGGATTGTTTCCTTCTCTTTCTGCTCTTGGACCTCTTGTCTTCCTCTCATATGTTGCACACAGGATTTCCTCAATCTTCTCCACAACCCAAAGATCCTCTACCTCTTCTTCATCACTTTCCAAGCCTTCCCTCACGGCTACAACTCTCTTCTTGGTATTCACCTTGTATTGGTAGGGTACTCCACTGCGTGTCTTTCTAGCTATCTCCATGATCCGCTTGATCTAGTCATCATCCATAATGATCGGGTCCAAGGCTTCCTCATTCTCCCCTTTATCCACTTCTCCTTCCATTTCTCCTCTTTTTGTCAGTGCTTCCCCTCTTTCCCCATGTACGTAGGGAAGTTTAGTTGTTTGACTCCATTGTAATTACACCTTTGTTATATAATGGTATCTTAATAGAAGTATACATCGATCTAATATACCTTCCTCGAGGCCCACATAGAAATTCTTTCTCTGCTGCGTTGTACGACTTCGTTGTATCTACTGCAAATTCCGTTATAAAGCCTGCTACAATACTATCAAGCCAAAAGTCTACTGCGCGGGTGAATTTGTTGTTCACCTACTGTAACTGCTCAATCTGAACTGAGGTCTACTCTAACTGTTAGATATGGTTCGTTGTGTGGTTATCCTTCAACCTCAATATCCACTCATACAATACGTGTGGAAAATCACAGAAAAAAACTTCATACAAATCAGTAAACACATACTTCTCAAGGTATTTGCGCGGTGTTACTCTAGGGTTTATCTTATCCTTCTACAGAAACTCCAACTCCTTTATCTTCAGCCAGATTTTGATCTCTTCTTTTGTGGGATTCCATGGTCTCAACATCCCCTCATAGCAGCTCATTCTTTTCATCTTCTCATCATCCGATCCAGTCTTGTTTTGACCCGCCTTATGCAGATCTTACAAATTTCAACAGATCCCATCTACTCAATCCTATACTGTTCCAACCATGATAGCAAAATCATTTGTTGGTTACTATTTATATGTCTGAGTTTATATATTTAATATGCTTGACCCAGGGTTCATGTCTACTAGGATTCCAACAAAGCCTCTAAAACTATCGGCCCTCCTGGTAAACCAGAAGGCAACTCAACACACAGAGTGCGCTGCGTAGTCTCACCCGAGATAGTCTTAATGGGTGACTGCAATACTCAAGTTTTTGCAATCTGGGATTAAGTGGGGATCTAGGAAGTGTGCACTAAGAGTTCTATTTAACTTATTAACTTAATAGACTGTCATTCATGATTATGCATGGAATATAATCAACTCATTCAATTAACATACTAATATCTACCTGAAAAGAATAATAAAACACATGCATCCAATCCCATAACACAGGTTTTACCATGGTTCACCCCCTCCTGGGCTACGTCCAGAAAGATCTAGCTCTAAGCTCTTTTATCATGGAAGTTCTAAAACTACAACGTCGTGCACTTTACAACTCCTCTCAGTTGGGTCAAGATCTATTATGAGGTAGACTAGATCGCACCAGGCTCCTCAATCTACGATCTAACCCTCAAGATCCACCCTCCTAACTCTCCTTTCACTCAACAATGTAAAAAAAGGTTACAACCAGTTTCTTGATACCTCTATCTCTTCTTACAATAGTAGATCTTACTCCCTTGCAAAAGATGGTCTCTCTTTTCCATCGAACAACAAAACATCCCACCTCTGAGACCTAGGTATCTATATTTATACATTTATGGCTCACCAACCATTACAATGCATTGCAAAAAACCTAACCCTAACGTCGTTAAGTCTTCCATGCACACCCACGTGCTACTCTTTCTTCTAGCTATCACTTTCCTTGTGCATGCCTTCTTTCCCAAAATATCCTTTCTTTCTGCTTTGGCCTACTTCCAATAATCATCCAACTTATTTCTCCACCAAACATCTTGAAGACATATCTGTTTGTCGACCTCCGTCGATCTACATATCCAGCCTAGTCGGTGTTGACAAACCCATGTACGCCTACTTTACCACTATCACCTTGAGGTCTTCCTTGGTAGTATATAGCATAGTCATTTGTGCCACACAAATACCTGAATACTCTCTTGACAACTATCCAATTCTCCTTTGCAGGTGTCGACATTTACCTGCTCAACACTCCCACTGCATGGGCAATGTCTGGTTGAGTGTAGACCATCGCATACATTAGAATAACAACAACACTTGCATAGGGAACATGTTCCATGTACTATATTTATTCTTATGTATTTTGACATTGTTCAACAGTAAGCCTTGCTCCCACATGAATTGCACCTTCACCAGTTTGCAATCCTGCATGTTGAACCGTTTCAGAACTATTTCAATATACTTTGTCTGATCAACCAAAGATTTATGGTGGCTTGATCTCTCTTAATCTCCATTCCCAGAATGAATTTAGTTGCACTGAGATCCTTCATGTCGAACTTGGAGGATACTTGCTTCTTCAACTCCTTTATTTCGTCCATGTTGTTTCCAATCAACAACATGTCATCGACATACAAAGCTACATATATGAAACACCCACCTTCTTCTTTGGAATATATGCAGTGATCAACTTTGCTTCTCACAAATCCTAAACTAAGGATGTATGTGTCAAACTTCTGGTACCACTTCCTTGGCGACTTCTTTAGACCATAAAGGGATGTTTTGAGTTTTCACACCAACTCTTGCTTTCCCTTTACTACAAATCCTTTAGGTTGTTTCATGTAGATTTCTTCTTCCAGGTCCCATGAAGGAAAATTGTCTTCACATCCATCTGTTATATATCCAGATCAGATGTTGCAGCGAGAGACATTAGTACTCTAATGGAAGTTAGTTTTGCAACAGGGGAAAAAATCTCACGGAAGTTGACTCCCTTAAATTGGGAATAACCTTTCGCCACCAGTTGAGATTTTAACTTATCAAATTTTCCTACGACATTCATCTTCTTCTTGAATACCCACTTTCTACCAACAAGCTTTCTTCCACTAGGTAACTTGACTAAATCCCATGTCTCATTCTTGTACAAGGATTCTATGTCTTTGACGATGGCATCCTTCCAGAGTTTACCCCCTCCCGAGTCGACTGCCTCACCGACTGACTTGGTCTCATCGTCGATGGCAGTTAGCACCAATGTGGAACGAAATTTGGATGGACTATACCTATCAACTGGTTTTCTTATTCTTTCCAGCCTCCTTACCACCATAGTCAGTTTTTCCACCTCTTCTTCAGACTCATTCGACTTATCTGAATCACCTTCTTCATTCCTCAGTTCAAACTGCACCATATTAGGATTATTCTCGATCTAAAAAGATTCCTCAGGCTCGGACTTCACTCCAACTTCTTTGAAGACCACATCTCTACTGTACACTATTCTCCTTTATGAAAGATCCAAGAGCTTATATCTCTTCATTCCTTCTTTATATCCAATGAAAATACATTTGACTTCCTTCTTGTCCATGTTTCTCCTCTTTTCCTTGGGAACATGCAAAAAGGCATCACAACCAAATAATTTGATATGTGCCACCGAAGTATTCTTACCATACCATACCTCATTTGGAGTTGTGTCGACTAGCGTCGACGAAGGAGACATATTCACCAGATATCTTGCAGTGTCAACTGCCTCCACCCATAATTCTTGTGCGAGCCCAACACCATTGAGCATGATCCTTGCCTTCTCCATCAAAATTCTATTCATTCTCTTGGCAACTCCATTTTGTTGTGGGGTATATGGTGTGGTATTTTGGCGTGATATGCCACACTTATTACAGAACTGATCAAATTCCTTTCCACAGAATTCACCACCATTGTCAGTCCTCAACACTTTAATCCTCTTTTCTATCTAGTTTTCCACAAGATATTTAAACTTCTTAAACCTATCGAAAACCTATGATTTCTTTCTCATGAAATATATCCACGTCTTCCTAGAGAAATCATCTATGAAGGAGACATAATACAGGGATCCACTAAGTGAAGGAACTGTAACCAGTGTAAATGTGTTGAACCTGCACAGAATAGATCTAGCTAGAAAATACCACACACATTTGCAAAGAGAAATTGAGAAAGAAGAAGCAAGAGAGAAAGAATGGAAGAATTCTCATTTACTGTATTCCACACTCAAAGAGTGAATAATTTACAATAGATATAGGCTACATGAGTAATTAATGCTCCATAGTGGTGGTCTATATTGATTTGGACACACACCAAAAGTTACGGGAGTAAATTGCCACCTAGTCTAGTCTCTCAGGCAGTTACGGGAGTGAACTGCCACATAGCTGAGTTAACTAGTCAATCAGTCTTTAGTTAATTGACTAAACATAGAGTAGTGGGGAGTAGATCAAGGAATAAAGGGTAATGCACCAGTCTGGTGATGATCCCAAGGTAAGTGCACATTAGCATGATTATGATCCCAATGTTGCATGGTGACAAAACCAATGCAACATCTAAACTCAACTCAACTAGTCAAACTGAAGTGTCAAATGAAAGAGAATATTCTCCAGGTGGAATATTCTCCCCTAAAATATAGGAGACTAGATAATGACTAATTATGACTAATAAACATAGAAAAACCTTAGGAAAAATTAATCCTAGGTGTGTGTGAAGTAACTCCAACATCCCCCCTGAACATCACTATGGTGAAAATAAAGAATGGGTCCCAACAACGAGGCCATGTTAGGTACCCAAATACAAAAGATACGCTGAAATAAAGTGAGGAAAGAGGGAAAACCCCCCCTCAAGGTACAATGTATGTAAAAATAAATAAAACGAGAAGGAACAAAAAACATTTGCTAAGCAACCTTGTCCTTCACTCCAAGAAGACCTCGCAACTATGCAAGTTTGTGCTCATTGAAGATTTTGTTAAAGATGTAGATGTCTGCATGGATCTAATGAAGTAGATGCATCATTGATATGTCCACACATATCCACTTTCTCTTCTTGTAATGAATGATATCCAAATAAAGTTTGGATGAAATTTTGAAAACTGTGCGGTCGTTTCCAGAAAAACGCTGAAATTTTGTTGATTTTAAAATGATAATAACTTCACTTTCTTAGACTCCGTTTCAGATGATTTTTTTTTTTAAATTGGACATTTTCCCAATATGAATTCAAATATCCAATTTGTTTCTGCAATTTTTTCTCAGAAAATATCAGAATTGAGTCTGATGTGCGCGACTCCCTTTTTTTCTCCTGAGATGCCTGCATTGCACATGGAAAAGTGTTTGCATGTCACCCCTAAGATGCATGACATATATATTCCACATGAAATTTAGAAAACAAATCTGAAATGGAGTAGACATCATCTTCAATTATTTGGATACAAATTTGTGCAAATACTTGTGTAGAAGACTCTTCAGAATAAGAGGCTTGATCTTCTGACGGTTTCTCTGTTGGCTCTAGCTTTCCAATCCCCTGCATGAAATCTTCACAATATTCTATATTCCAAAATAGAACCTCCAATCTGTTCAATAATTCATTTGGAGTGAAGTCTTGTGTGACAACACATACTTGGTGGAGAATTTATGGAGAAATAGACAAGTAGATAAATCCTATCGCCATATCTTGTCTATTGAGAAAGACATTTTTCTCATCGGCGGAATCAGGCTCTACTTCCATTGCCATGGTTATTTGGTATAATCCTCTACTTCTGAGAAGAAGTACAATATTTTTCTTTCACTCCAAATAGTTATGAGGAGTGAGAAGTATTATCGGTGAGTAAAACATATATTCCATCTTTTATGCATTCTTCAATCTTCAGTACCTGCAAAAATAATTTGTTGTAGATTTTTCTTAGTAGTCCATCAGCTCTGATACCATGTAAATGTGTTGAATCTTCACAGAATAGATCTAGCTAGAAAATTCCACTCACATTTGCAGAGAGAAATTGAGAAAGAAAAAGCAAGAGAGAAAGAATGGAAGAATTCTCATTAACTATATTCCACACTCAAAGAGTGAATAATTTACAATAGATATAGGCTACATGAGTAACTAATGCACCATAGTGGTGGTCTAGAGTGATCTGGACACACACCAACAATTACGGGAGTAAACTACCACCTAGTCTAGTCTCTCAGGCAGTTACGGGAGTGAACTACCACCTAGTTGAGTTAACTAGTCAATCATTCTTCAGTTAACTGACTGAACATAGAGTAGTGAGGAGTAGATCAAGGAATCAAGGGTAATGTGTCAATATGGTGATGATCCCAAGGCAAGTGTGCATTAGCATGGTGATGATCCCAATCTTGTATGGTGACAAAACCAATGCAACATCTAAACTCAACTCAACTAGTCAAACTGAAGTGTCAAATGAAAGAGAATATTCTCTAGGTGGAATATTCTCCCCTAAAATATAGGAGACTAGATAATGACTAATTATGACTAATAAACAAGGAAAAACCTTAGGAAAAATAAAACCTAGGTGTGTGTGAAGTAACTCCAACATCCCCCTTGAACTTCACTATGGTGAAAATAAAGAATGGGCCTCGGCAATGAGGCCATGTTAGGTACCCAGATACAAAATATACAATGAAATAAAATGAGGAAAGAGGGAAAACATCATGGGAAAAAGCCCCCCTCAAGGTACAATGTATATAAAAATAAATAAAAGGACAAGGAACAAAAAATAATTGCTAAGCAACCTTGTCCTTCACTCCAAGAAGACCTCGCAACTGTGCAAGTTTGTGCTCGTTGAAGATTTTTTTGAAGATGTAGATGTCTGCACGGATTTGATGAAGTAGATTCATCATTGAGATTTCCAAACATATCCACTTTCTCTTCTTGTAATGAATAAGATCCAAATAAAGTTTGTATGAAATTTTGAAAACCGTGCGGCCATTTCTGGAAAAACGCTTAAATTTTGTTGATTTTAAAATGATCATAACTTCACTTCTCAAACTCTGTTTCAGATTATTTGTTTTTTGAAATTAGATATTTTCCCGAGATAAATTCAAATATCCAATTTGTTTATGCAATTTTTTCTCAAAAAATATCAGAATTGAGTCTGATGTGCGTGGCTCCCTTTTTGTCTCCTGAGATGCATGCATTCCACATGGAAAAGTGTCTGCATGTGACCCCTGAGAT
Organism: Picea engelmannii; assembly: GCA_009831015.1. NCBI lineage: Eukaryota > Viridiplantae > Streptophyta > Pinopsida > Pinales > Pinaceae > Picea > Picea engelmannii. The sequence continues at coordinate 24,352 of ML806464.1, forward strand.
GCATGACATATATTCCACATGAAATTCAAAAAAAAAAACTGAAATGGAGTAGACATCATCTTCAATTAATGGGATACAAATTTGCCCAAATACTTATGTAGAAGACTCTTCAGAATAAGAGGCTTGATCTTCTGACGGTTTCTCTGCTGACTCTATCTTTCCAATCCCCTGCATGCAATCTTCACAATATTCTTTATTCCCAAATAGAACCTCCAATATGGTCCATAATTTATTTGGAGTGAAGTCTTGTGTGACATCACATACTTGGTGGAGAATTTCTGGAGAAATAGACAAACAGATAAATCCTATGGCCATATCTTGTCTATTGAGAAAGTCATTTTTCTCATCGGCGGAATCAGGCTATACTTCCATTTCCATGGTTATTTGTTATAAGCCTCTACTTTTGAGAAGAATTATAATCTTTGGCTTCCACTCCAAATAGTTATGAGGCTTGAGAAGTATTATCGGTGAGTAAAACATATATTCCATCTTTTCTGCGTTCTTCAATCTTCAATACCTGCAAAAAATAATTTGGTGTAGCTTTTGCTTAGCAGTACATTGGCTCTGATACCATGTAAATTTGTTGAACTTGCACAGAATATATATAGCTAGAAAATACCACACACATTTGCAGAGATAAATTGAGAAAGAAGAAGCAAGAGAAAAAGAATGGAAGAATTCTCATTAACTGTATTCCACACTCAAAGAGTGAATAATTTACAATAGATATAGGCTACATGAGTAACTAATGCGCCATAGTGGTGGTCCAGAGTGATCTGGACACACACCATAAGTTACGGGACTAAACTACCACCTAGTCTAGTCTCTCAGGCAGTTACAGGAGTGAACTACCACCTAGATGAGTTAACGAGTCAATCAATCTTCAGTTAACTGACTGAACATAGAGTAGTGAGGAATAGATCAAGGAATGAAGGGTAATGTGCCATTCTGGTGATGATCCCAAGGCAAGTGTGCATTATCATGGTGATGATCCCAATGTTGCATGGTAACAAAACCAATGCAACATCTAAACTCAACTCAACTCGTCAAACTGAAGTGTCAAATGAAAGAGAATATTCTCCAGGTGGAATATTCTCCCCTAAAATATAGGAGACTGGATAATGACTAATTATGACTAATAAGTAAGGAAAAACCTTAGGAAAAATAAATCCTAGGTGTGTGTGAAGTAACTCCAACAATCGGGGCAAACATATCACTATGCACCAGTTCTAGAATCCCATTTGCTCTTCTCTCTAGATGGGAACCTCACTCAAATTTGTTTCCCATATATGCAATGTTCAAAAAAACTGATTTCTAAACCAAATTTAGGAAAACCTTTGACCATACCTTTTCTTTTCATAGTTCAAATTCCTTTTTCTCCAATGTGTCCCATCCTCTCATGCCATAACCTGGTCAGGTCGATTTCATCATGTCATGTCGAGTCGGTCTTAATCGAATTATCTCAATTCGAGTCGAGTTGTGTCGACATTGAGTCTAGTTGAGTCACATTCGAGTCAATTTCAGTAGCAACGATGTTGTTGCATCTAGTCGAGTCGACATTCCCTAACATCGTGTACATGGTACCAATCCAAACTCCTTTCATTAATACCATCGCACCTATGACCATCTTGCACGAATCCTTCGAAAACATAGTATGCACACATGCATTACTCATCTTGCTGACAGATATCAGGTTTCTTTCCAAACCCCAAATGTGTAGCACACCTGGAAGGGTTCTTTTCCTCCCATCCTGCAGTGTCAGTTGGACTCTTCCCCATTTGACAATTCTGGTTGTCAAGTCATCCCCCAAGAACACATCACCCCCATCATATCATTCATATTCACAGAACCATTCGTTATGTGGTGTCATATGATAGGATGCTTCTGAGTCGATCAACCAGACATATTGATCCCACTGTGTACTAGTCGACGCCATATATACATCACCTCCATTGTCTGAGGTCTTCTTTCTTTTAATTGATTGTGTCTCACCGGATCTAGTAATGAATAATGTTTCCTTCGACTTATAGTCCTCTTTATAATGCCCAACTTTACTGCAATTCCAACATATTTGTGTCAACTGAACCGGGGATTTAGATCTACCCTTTGACTTGAACTTTCTACCAAATAATTTTCCTTTATCTATGTCTACCGATAGACATCTCACTACTAGAGCATATTTGGTCAATCCTTCCATGTTCTTCCTTCTCATTTATTTCAACAGTAGAGAAGAAACCACGTCCTCTAGTGCTAGTGTGGTTGTATTAGTTGCAATAGCCACAACTAAGCTATCCCATGAGTTTGGTAAAGAACATAATAGGATGATACACTTCTCCTCATCATTGATCTTAATATCCACAGACGATAATTGGATTAACATGATATTAAATGCATTTAAATGTTCAATCACCAAATTTCCATCACTCATCCTCAGAAGATACAATTTCTTTTTGAGAAACAACTTATTTACCCGAGATTTCAACTGGTATAAACTTCCCATCTTGTCCCACAGTTTCTTGGTTGAATCTTCACCTGAGACATTCAATAACACCGAATCTTCAAGACAGAGTTGAATCGTACTTATTTCTCTTCTTTCGAGTTTCTCCCATTCTTCCGTCGACATGCCTATCGGCTGGGTACCTGAACAGACCGTTGTCCATTGTTCTCAATCTACAAGAAGATCTTCCATTTTAAGCTTCCAAAATTTTGGCTATTGAATTTTTCTATCTCTATTCTGGAACTGCTCGCCATTCTTTACCACAATATTTAACACAATTTATGAATTGCGACTCTTACTGTACCTAGGGTTTAGTTCTTAGATTCAATATTTGATATACTTGCCAAAGCCTAACACCGCTCTGATAACTCTCTTGCCAGGGAAGACCTAAGATCTGATACCACATGTCAGGAAAGGAAAGACACTTCCACACTAATCCTAGTAGAAGAGAAGAAGAATTTAATCAAGAGTGCAAATGACACAAGTAATCACACAGTACACCAAGATTTTACCCTAGAACCCTTAACCAAGAAAAACCAACATTCCTTTGAGCATTCTTCTCTCTTGTTGTCTTATTCAATTTGGTTAAAAGATTACATGTCTAACCTTATTCCACACCTAAGAAAAAATCAACATCATACCCACTTGCTAGTGCAAGAACAACCCTATAGCCAATTTGTCTTACATATGCATGACCAACAACCTACAATTACACATGCATTAACCTACATAAGTGCATTACAAAATTATTTTTCATTTTTCATTAGCCTTTATGTCCTTACAACACGCCTCTTTATAGGATTTAAAACAGGAAAAAACCTAAATATTGGCACCCAAAAACAGTTACAGATCCATGTATATCATTGGCTATAAATCCTGCAAATCCCGGGATTATGTTACAATCGACTCCAAGTCAGGTTACTAGTCGACTACCAATCGACCTTCATTCGGTCTCTAGCCGGTCATATCAATCCCACACTTCAACCTCTTTTTAGTTGAATTTATGTCGATATCTTCGACTTCAAATTTACGTAGTCGACACCCTTGACCTTCGACTTGTTGTATATCCACCTCAACCTTGATTGATGTCGATCCACCTTGAACTTCGAGCATCAGCCGATCTACCTCAACTAGACTTTCGCTGCAAAGAATATAACAACCCAACAATAATTGTAGTAGTGTTATGAGTAAAATGGTAAAATACAAAAGATATAATCTACATGGCTAAGTGAAGTCTCCATAGTAGTGATCTAGAGAGATCTAGACACTCATTGATAGAAATCGAAGTAATTTGTCACCTAATCCTAGTTAATTGATCTATGCAATCATAATTTAACTAATTCACAAGTGTAAAAGTGAGAGAAACATATGCAATCACAAGATATATTCCCTCTTGGCCACATGCATGAGATATGCACACTCATGGTGAGGAAATCGAGGTGAACATGCAACTGTTGGTGATAAAAACAAGGTTTCTATGCATGAGTACCTCTACTAGTATAATTGAGGTGTAATTGACTCTGAATTAAAGAGGATATGCACCCTATTTTGTAGGAGGTGCCCTAATTTGTAGGGGAAAATTCTCAAGAGAGAATATTCTCATCTATGGAAGTTCCCTCAACGTTGGACTATCAACATTTGGAAAATAATTACCTAGGTGAGTGTGTAATATCTCCAACACCCCCTATGAACACTACTTGGGTGTACATGAATGAATGGGTCCCAGAAATCAAGGCCATGTTAGGAACCCATTGTACAATCAATCTAAGAATGAGACACTGAAAAAATAGAGGAAAGAGAGAAAACTTCATGGGAAACCCCCCCTCAAAGTACTATGAATCAAAAAATGAATAAGGAACAAACACATTTGCTAAAACATTGTGTCCTTCACTCCAAGACAATCATGCAAAAGCTGGAAATTATGCTCAATAAATGTCTTGGTGAAGATGTTTGTAGTTTGTTCAGTGGATGGTTAATATTACAAATCAATGATCCTATCATGTACCATCTCTCTGATGTAATTCTGATCTAGATGGATGTCGGTGGCCTCCCACCTATTCCAATTGGCTCATTTTCACAGTTTTTTCCCTAGTTTTCGGGTCCTTGACTTGCAGGGCCATTTTGAGGCCCTAAACAACGTTTTTAGGGCTCGCCGCAATGAATATGACCTTTGATATATAACAACAAAATGTGTATTCCTTGGATATACCTTTCCAATGGTCTATCGTGCACCTAAAACGAAGATTGCATGAAAAAGTTACAACCACGGGAAGTTGATGTACTAGCTTACCCAAATGAGACCCACATGACTTTTGGCACTTCATCTCCTAGGGTTAGGGTTTTGGATGTCTAGAGCTTTTGACATTCCTGTTTATTGTAAAAATTCCTTGAGAGCCTCATTGTAATCATATTCTTTCGAATGAGCACAGTCATCACATCTCTTCTCATAGATGAGCCGCCACCATTCTAGCAAGCTTGTTTCCGCTGCATTTTACTGTTTCATCTTATTTCCTTATTGAATAGAAACTAGTTTTACTGTATATTTGTTATTTTGTACTAATCATCTTTTGATAATAATTTGTATTCATTTCATTCTACAAATATATTCTGGATCAAATGCATATGGACCTCGATGTGTTTGGTCCAGTTCCATTGCACTAGGTCTCTGTAAAATTTCAGAGTACTCTGATTGTCACACCAAATGACAATTAGACGGTGGAACTGGAAGCCAAGCTCAATGAGGAATTTTTCAAGACAAATTTCCTGAATGGTGATGTTGACTGCTCCTCTATATTTGGACTTTGCTAATGATAGAGAAATAGTTGAATTCTTTTTGCTCGACCAACAGATGGGACTGGAACCCAAACTAAGCACATACCTAGATGCAAACTTGTGATATGTGCTATCACCATCCCAATTAGAATCAGTGAAGCCCATTATATCCAATGCACAACCTGTTGTATAGTAGATCCCATAATCGATGGTTCCCTGAACATATTTTAGGATGTGCTTGGTAGCCTTCTAGTGTAGCTCATGCAGCTCTTGCTTGTACCTGGAAAATACCCCTATTGAATATGAGAGATATGGCCAGGTGTGGGTGAGATATATAAGGCTCCCCACAAGCTGTCGATACAATTTATTGTCCAACACTGGTGTATCCACACCATCCTCAATATGTACCCCAAACAAAAAGGGTGTGGTTTTCAACTTGCAGTCAGTCATGTGGAATCTAACCAAGAGATCCTTGACATACTTAGTCTAAGATAGTTTGATGCATGAAGCATATTGATTGATCTCAAGACAAAAAAAATAATGCAGTGGAGCCATGTCCATCATAGAGAATCTATCGTGCATAATGTCTTTGACCACATCAATTGTTGAGGATAAACTTCCTGTGATCAAGAGGTCATCAACATAGAGAAATAGGATCATCAGGGAATTTGATGTTATCAACACGCTGACATTTAGATCTGATTAGAATCTAACAAATTGTTGAGAAAGCAAGTAGGCATCCATCTTCACATACCATGCTCTAGGTGTTTGCTTGAGTCCATAGAGTGAATTTTTTAGTTGGCATACTAAGGATGAGTTATGTATGAATGCTTGGGTTTATTCCATGTAAATATCCTTTTAGAGATCCCTGTGAAGAAAATAATTATTCATGTCCATTAGGTGAACTTCCCACCCCTTGGTTGTTGCAATGGCAAGGGCCACTCAGATGGAGTCCATATTTTCTACGAGAGATAAGGTCTCATCATAGTCTATCCCATGGATCTACTGAAAACCTTTGGCAACCAGTATTTCCTTATACCTTCTCACTTGTATGTTTTCTTCCTTCTTGATCCTATAGAACCATGTCCATATGAAAATATTCATGTCTATAGGAAGTGAAACTAGATCCCAAGTCTAGTTCTCAAGGAGAGATTGATACTCCTCTTGCATAACAACTTCCTAGAAGGGATTCCCTGCAACCTTTGCATAGGTATATGGGTATGAATCTAGAACCATATAGGAATTCATGGGAATCACTAGTTCGGTAGTTGTGAGTGCATGAGGAGGACCCTCAATTTGAGACTTTGTCCTCCACTAATCTGTAGGATCCTCGACAAGGTCTCCTGCTACTTATAGAGTGGTTTGTGCCCACTTGGGCATCTGTGGTGGCTCATCATATGCATGCTCATCATTGACATGCTCATCATCTTCCAGATCAGATTCAGAGCTCAGATCTAAACCATGATCTGAGTGAGTGGACTCATCATCACCGATGTTTGGTGCATGAAATGGTATTGAGGTCTCTACATGTGGATTTGATGGTGCATGTAAGTGATCTTCCTCAAAATGAACACTACGCTCAATGATTAGAATGTCAGTAGAGGGTTCAAGTAACCTATAACCCTTCACATCATCTGGATATCCCACAAATATGCATGCAATACTCTACAAATCTAATGCTTTCCTCTTTCTAGAGGGTACATGGGATTATGTGCGTGATCCAAATTTTTTAAAGTGGGTGAGTTCCAGTTTGTTGCCACTCCATGCCTCAAAAGAGGTTTGGTCCTTGATATATTTATGAGGAGATATTTTCTAAATGTGGTTAGCACAATCAAGTGCCTTAGCCCAAATCTTGGGTGGTAGAGGTCTTGCATTCAATATGCAAATAGCCATCTCCTTGAGGGATCTATTCTTCCACTCGGCTACTCCATTCTGTTTCATAGTGTAAGGTACTTTGTGCTGCAGTTGTATACTTGCCTCTGAATTTTATTTTTTATCTTGGTTCACATATACCCCCACATTGTCTCTCTGTTACACATTATTTTTTTCATCCCTATGACCGTTAATGATGTAAACCTATTTCTTTCCTTTAGAGGGGTCAGTGGCTTGAATTCCTGAAGAAAGAAGGGAGAAGAACTTTGCCTGAGAGAAGAAATTGGATTTTCCTTTGTAAAAACCCTATTAAGGAGGGTTTCTGCAGGTTGCACTATACACAGGGTGTAGAAATGCTTGATTTCCACAGGCTTCTCTATAGCTAGGTTGTGGAGTTTCCACAGGCTGCACTATAGCTAGGGTGCGGCAGCCTTTGTATGTGGGAAAAACAAGCATATTCTCTATGCTTCTAGAAGAAGAAGATTTTATGGTGATATGGCCTCTGAATGGTTTGTATCTTACTCGCTTTCATGATTTAGTGGGATCATCCTAACTTTCTCACCTTATCCTCTTCAGCTTATAAAAGGAGAGGAGCTCTCATGGAGAAAGTTAGCTTGGATGAGCTTGGATTAGATTGGCTTGTTATTGAGTTTTGTAGCTTGGCTTGGGATTGATTTGTCAAGATAGATTGTTGGTCTTAGAATCCATGGAGAAAGAAGTGTGTGGGAAGCAAGGAAATGTTGGAAGGAACCTGACAATATCAAGGAATCTAGTTGTATCTTTCTTCCACATTATTTAATATGATACAGTGGCATGTCTCTTTCCCATAAAATCATTCTCATTTTATTACATGACTCCTTGATCACATGTATAAGTTTTCATTGAATATATTATTATTTCTTTCACTTTGGTTGGTTTGTGTCATTGCAAATTTGATCGCACAAGAGCACCGAAGCGAAGAAAAGACAACAAAGATATAAAGAAGAGATATCTAAAGGTATGTCATCCATTCCTTATTTGGTAGTAAATTCAATGATTGTAACTTAGGGAAAGCATCATGTCTTGTCTTGTTTTGTTCTAGATCTAGGTGGATCTAGGGAGATCAATTTATGTTCGCATTTACCGATTTATCCAACAACACTAAGTCTCTACTTGAGCTTTGAAGTCTTTGAGATGCTCAAAAACCTCTGACTTTTGCCTGAAAAAATACAACCAAGTGTATCATGATAAATCATCAATAAATGTAAGAAAATACCTTTCTTTTTTGATGGATGGATGAGGAAATGGTTACATCATATCACTATGGATGAGGTCCAAAGGAGAGGAGGCCCTCCAAGCCTTCCTTTTCTCAAACTTCTCTTGAGGATGTTTACTGCTATGGGGAAATTCCCCCTAAACTGGGTCTAAGGAAGAGGCATAGCGATAAATCCCTTAAAATACTGACTTATCTTTAATCTACCCCAAAACCATCTAGACTAAGTGATAAAAGAAAGAGAGAAGAGAAAATTAATGAGTGCACCGTAAACCCTTATGGTTGATGTAGACCTCTTTCGCTTGTTGTTTCCTCCTAGATCACAGATCTCCTCCCAAAGATGACCTGGAAGGGGTTAAGAATACAATGCAACAACATATAAAATCTCTAGCGATCACTTTAAAATCCTAAATATATATATAAATGCTCAAATTAACAAGAACATGTACACATAGGGTTTTGGGACAAACATAATCTATTTTATTCAAATTCAAGATAAAAGGTTACAACCTTTGTTTGCAAACATCGCTCTACGAACCAATTCCGGGCTCCTATGTTGTGGCTCCAAGTGCATCAATCCCACATAATATTCTCACAACCAACATACCATCAAGGGAAGAGGGAAGGGTTGCATAGGGATAATGGATGGAGGGGAAAGCTGAGGCTAAAAATTAGAGCAAGATGCAAATCTTGGGCAATGAGAGGGAAAGGATTTTGGCATAGTTTTCTTATTCTCTTGTTCATATATCTAAATGACTCCCCAATAGCTCTTTTTATATGATAAAAAGATGGTTATTCGTTTTGGGAACGGGGTACAAGGGGTAAAAGGGGTGAAATACATGCAATTTTATATTTTTTTCTACTTTTGGAAGTAAACACGGGCTAACTAGAATGCATCAAGTGTATATACATGGGATAACTAGCATGAAACAAGAATATGTATGCGGGCTAACTAGCATGAAGCTCGCGTGTGTACGCAGGCTATTAGTGCAACAAGGCACGTACAATATCCAAAAATGTTTTTTTAGAAGGAAACCTCAACAGTATGTTTGGAAAATTATGCAAATGGATGGGCCAATGTCTTGGATGCATAGATGTGGAATTTTTGGACTATAACATATGCCCCCTAATTTGTGAGGTCAGAAGAGAAATCAATGGCTGAAATACATTACAGTGGGAAGGCATAGAGTTGAGTGAGTTCGAGACGAGTGTTCATGATGTTGGATCATGTTGTCATTGATGCCAATGGTTTGATTGATTGATGTCATTGATTGATGTCAAGTGATTGATTGATGTCAAAGGATTGATTGATTGATGATTGATGTAATATAATATGTATTGTCCTTGATGAGAATG
>ML806464.1:34200-45644 GCA_009831015.1 Picea engelmannii
ACTGTGTATGTGTATTATTGTTCATTTGTTCATTGCTTATTTACTCTGCAGTTATTGATAATAATGCTTCATTGATATAACACTTGGATTATATGGTTAAATTGCTCTATTACTGATTCACCCCCCCTCTCAGTAATCCAACACATGAGCCTATCATCTACAAAATAATGATAATCTCTCCGAGGAGGGCATACCTATGCTTGGGATAAACTAATCATGGCTACCAATCAAGTACACTACAGATCCATGTCATAAAAATAATCATGACTACAAGACAAATATGAATTTCTATAAAGTGTAGCTGTGAAAAATACACAATGGATCTACATCTCAAAATCATTTGAAGATATACAAGTACAATGTGATATGTATCCTCATGAAGCATCAATGCATGTGGCTGGAGATGATAACTTCATAGCTCGAGCAACAACTTCAAGATCTTCAAAACTCAGGTAGGAGTACAATAGTAGTGTAAGACTCACTACTTCAAGGTCTTCGACATGTCGTCAGGGAAAGACTGGAGGACCTTGATCATCAGGCGTAGAACTTCATTGATTCTGAATCCGAACTTGACTAGATTCTTGGGATGTCCAACTCATGAAAGTCAAGAGATCAACTGCATAATTGATGAAGTAGCATCGTCAGCAAAGCCCACGTGGAGGAACAACTCAGTGTCATAACGCAGATTTTTAATTATTTGGAATCTAAAATATGGTGTTTCCTATAGATCTGTTTTGAACAGATGATTGAAGAAGAGAGAAATGCTCAGAAGTTGAATGATCGCGAGAGATATGGGAGTTTCACTCTCAGAATTTAATGTAATGGGGCTTGAGTAGTTGTTAGTTGTTACTTCGATAGGAAAGGTAGTCGGAGGGAACCCTAGAGGACCTCTTGTATATGTAGATGCATTGTATTCCTAAATGAGGCTGCTGCAAATTAGTAGGAGATTGTTGTGATTTAGTTACTTTTTTATCATAGTTGTAGCCATTTACGTTGAATGAATATAACAGAGGAAATTTTATCCAATGCATGGTGTTGCTATTGTTTACAGTTTCTCTATTATTTTGTGGTTCCATGAATGAATGAGTCATATTATTGAATGTATGAAATTGTGAAGTGTTAAGTAAGTTTCAATTGCTTCTCTTCTTTGAGTTCATGCAAGGTGTGCATATTGTCTGCAAGGAGTGTGTGGACAGAGTCTATTTTGACTTAGAAGCTCAAGAGAGGTATCGTTGAACTTGTATCAGAAGAAGCGCATAAAGCCACACAAAGGGTGCGTAGGTCGAATCGAGTAATTGAATCCATCAACCATAGGAAAGGTTGAAGGATATCTGTTGCAAGGAGTGCACAGAGTTGGAAAGTTTCTAAGTGTCAAAGAGCTATCGTGAAGGGTCGCAAGGTGTGCGAGAAGGATTCCTGAGAATCCTTGATTTTGTAGAGTGGAACAAACCCAGGAGAGATAGAGGTTATGAAGAGTTTATAGGAAGAGCTGAGGGTTTAAGTCACCTCATATAACCAAGATCAGAAGGGAGAGTGGTTCCAAATTTTAGTTGAAACCACTTAGAAAATTTTCTAAGTGTTAAAAGTTTGATTTGTTCGAAGGAGGAGTGAAGGCCTTCGAAGTATACGAAGGAAGATAGCTAAGAAGGGTTAGAGACCCAAAGTATTTTATAGGGAGGATCCCATCGAAAGGTACCGAAGTAACAGTAGAGATCCATTCAGGGAAAGTTACAATCGTTTATAGTCATCATATCAGAGAGGAGTGGAACAATGGTTAGCAGCGAGTTCCGTCGGAACTTCGCGGATCGAAAGATTTGAAGAGTTTAGGAGTGAAAAAGTATCAAAGTCCGAAGATGTGAAGAGATCCTAGCTATTGGTTGGAAGGAGGGGACGTGGCGATGGATAAGAAAATTTGGGTATTCATGATTCAGAGAAATTGCACCAAGCCATTTTTGCGAAGTAGATCTCAACTGTTAGTTGTAGAGGGTTGTGGACCATTGATCTAGTTCGAGAGACTTTGTCGATCCGGACTTCGAAATATTTGTGTGGGGAAAGGTACAAACTTCATGAAGTCGCGAAGTGAAGAGCGGTTTTGGACCGTTGGATCCAGAAGGGCACGTGAAGGATATACACGTATTTCAGAGAAAAGGTACTCTAGAAGAAAGTAGGTGCAGAGTTGGGAGAACTCCCGAAGGGTCGGGAGCCGAGGGTAGATATGGGTCATCCAAGTCTGAAGGACAAGTCTCATCAGATCTTGTGCTTCAGAGAATAAGAATTCTGGTGGAAAGTGGAGAAAGGGTGGAGCGAAACTCGCAGAGCACCGGAATAACATACTCCATCCAAGCCATCCATCAAGAATGATAGGTGTCAACAGATTGTGGACTTTGGAGGTTTGTCACTTCGGAGGTTTGTCACTCTGGAGGATTTGCATAGAGGTTTCTTGAAAAGCGTCGAAGAACCAGAGCTTGAAGTTGTTGTGGGTCATCGAATTCAGTGAAGCCCGTGGACTGTTGATTCGCAAAGGGGGCACGTGGAGTGCGAAGATTCACTCCGGGGAAAGGACATTTCAAAGGAAATTGAAAGTTGAGAACATGAGAACTCTCGAAGGGTGGAGTTCTGGACTTCATCTGAACCATCCATTTAAACAGGATGTGTGGCGAGTGATTAGTCACTACGGAGGATTTACACTCTAAGAGAAATAACAAAGAGGAGCGTTGACTGCTAGTCACCAGGAGTGGAGACGAAGAGAAGATATAGACAGTTGATCAGAGAAAATGCGTGGCACCTCATCTATAACTTCGGGTAGAGAGCACTCTGGGAGAAAGGGGTGTTCGAAGATCTCAGAACTTCCGAATTGAGGGGTTCTAGAGCACCCCAGAGGTTAAGCCCTGGGTCATAGCTCGAGGTCACATGAAAATAGGGACTAGCGGGAGGAGCTAGCACCCGTTGGTGTTGAGAAATTGAACAATGCTAAGGAGAGGGCCTGCAGGTTCCATATGACCTGCACCTTAGGAGGAAAGAGGTCCTGTGTATAAGTTGATTTGGGGTCTAGTAGAGGCCCAAAGAGTGGATTTGACTCCTTGATTATAACGATCCTAGACCGGGAGGTCGCACAACCCCGAAGGAGGGTAGGGGGTCTGCATCAAGTGGTATCAGAGCCTGAATTTATTTTTGTAGATCATAGGCAATGGAGAGACGGTGAAAGGAGATACTCTGATACCATCAAGTGGTATCAAAGCACAATTTTTGTCTGTATATTTCAGGCAAAAGGAAAGAAATGGAATGAAGACAGTTTGCTACTGACGAGTAGTATCAGAAAATGGAGTCCTCCCGTAGAACATCAGGTGAAGGAGGAGACATAGTATTGATGCTCTATGAATGATGGTTGCACATATGTAGCAGAAGATAGACAACCATTTGGGCAGTAGGAGAAGTTGGAGATTCTCTCAGGTGCAGAGTGATCCACAGACTTTCTAGGAGGTAGAGAGAGACAAATATGGCTAATGAAGGCCATAGGGGTGGTCAAGGAGAAGACCACCAACAGAAAAACAAAGCTGAGATAGACAAAGAGATCAGGGAGATAAGAGAAAAAATGGAAAATATAGCATTGACGATGCAACAGGAGACAAAGGTACACTGGAAGTACGAATGGCCTTTGAAGAAGAAAACAAAATTTCTTGTTGAAAAGTTGTTGATCGAAAAGCAACAACATATATTGAAAAGGTGGCTGAGGCATGCTAAAAACCTTAGTGACACAGAGGAGATGGTTCACATCTATGAGACAGAAACTAGAAAAACCCTCAGTGATGATGAGGAGAATGGATCAGTTAAGGATCTCATAAACTGACAGGAGGGAAAAAGTGAACTTTCAAGTTTCCAAGTGGGAAATGAAAGGAGATTAGTGGATGATCTCATAGACTGCCAGGAGGGTAGTGATGGCAGTTGAAATTTCTAGGTGGGAAAGGGGGGTGAAGAGAGACTATCTAAAAGTCTCAGGAGCTCAGAGGTGATTTTATCTCATCAAGGAGTGATGATAGAAGGATATCAGAGGAGTATTCTAATCATCAAGGGAATTCAGATATTCCTCCCAAATAGTCCAGTGGAGGATATTACAAGCATTGAACATGAGGTGGTGATGCAACAAGCATCCAAGAAAGAGGCCATGGAGCCAAATGATTTTAAGACTATCTGTGCTTATGATGCAGGTGCAGCAGAAGAAAGAAATCCAACAAATACTGTCAAAGAGGAGGAGGAGGAGGAGACACTGATGTCTTCCCCAACAAAAAAGGAGGAGCATGTAGTTTTTCTCACTCAGTGGGATATGGAAGTGAATTTGCTGGAGGATTGGTTGAACAATACAGAACCAGAAAAGGACTACCAAGATGCATTCATACAAAGAGGAATAGAATGCCAGCATGAGGAGAAACTCGAGGAAGTTGGAGACATGCTAGCTAAGGAGCTGACAGAAGTCAATTTGCTAGAAGAGGAAGTTGAGAAGCAGCTCAGTGGTGGGACTGCAGAAGTGGAATCTGTAGAAAGGTGGCCAGCTAGTGCCATAGAATATGAAGATAACATGAAGAGTCAGATTGATCAGATTGGTAAGGAGAAGAAAGAGAACACACTTTAATGTGCCCAAGAGATGGAGAAAGAAGAGAATTCAGTGGAGTTGCTCAAAACATTTAGCCAAGGAGATGAACATGAGGCAATTGTAGAATTGGGATCGACAACATAAGGAGATGGGTATTCAGAGGAATGGAAAAAAAAATTCAACTGGGAGGCTGAACAGAAGATGATTGCAGCACTAGAATCTGCAGTAGAAGAAGAAATATACAAAATCAATTTTGCTAATCTATGTGAAGAATTTGAAGCCCTGAAGAGAAGGGTAAATGTGCATAGGAGGCACATCCAACAAGTCAGGTTGGAAGTTGATGAAAGGGAGATGCAACAGAGTGGGAGGAAGGAGAAGAACCAGCCATTGGACCAACTAGAAGAGGTGATAGAATATATTAAGAGGTTGATAGAAGCAACACATGAAGTTGTTAGTAGAGAAGGATGGAACAAAAGAGAACCTATAGGAGCAGCAAGGCAGAAGAAGAAGCAAGGAAAAGGACCAGATGAACAGATCCAGAAGAAAGTATGGGACCCTGGAGGATCTCAACAACATGGAAGAGGGAGCCATGAGTAGGAGCTCATGATTTTCCTAGCAGTGGAGTATGATGCAAGAGAATTGTTAGCAAATCCCACGTGTAGGGACAACTTAGCGCCATAACGTGCCTTTTTAATTATTTGGAATCTAAAAGCTGGCATTTCCTGTAGATCCATTTTGAACAGATGATTGAAGAAGAGTGAAATGCTCAGAAGATGAATGATCGCGAGAGATCTGGGAGTTTCACTCTTAGACTTTAATGCAATGGGGCTTGAGTAGTTGTTAATTGTTACTTCGATAGGAGAGGTAGTCAGAGGAAGCCCTAGAGGACCTCTTGTATATGTAGATTCATTGTATGCCTAAATGAGGCTGCTGCAAATTAGTAGGAGATTGTTGTGATTTAGTTATTGTTTTATCATAGTTGTATCCATTTACGTTGAATGAATATAACAGAGGAAATTTGATCCAATGCATGGTGTTTCTATTGTTTACAATTTCTCCGTTATTTTGTGGTTCCATGAATGAATGAGTCATATTATTGAATGTATGAAATTGTGAAGTGTTAAGTAAGTTTCAATTGCTTCCCTTCTTTGAGTTCATGCAAGGTGTGCATATTGTCCACAAGGAGTGCGTCGACAAAGTCTATTTCAACTCAGAAGCTCAGGAGAGGTACCATTGAACTTGTATAAAAAAAAGTGCATAGAGTCACACAAAGGGTGCGTAGGCCGAGTCAATTATTGGACTCCCTCAACCAGAGGAAAGTTCGAAGGATCTCTGTTGCAAGGAGTGCACAGAGTTGGAAAGTTTATAAATGTCAAAGAGCTATCGTGAAGAGTTGCAAGGTGTGTGAGAAGGATTCCTAAGAATCCATGATTTTTCAGAGTGGAACAAGATCAGGAGAGATAGAGATTCTAAAGAGTTCAGAGGAAGAGCCGAGGGTTTAAGTTACCTCGTATAACCAAGCTCAGGAGGGAGAGTGGTTCCAAAGTTTAGTTGAAACTTCTTAGAAAATTTTATAAGTGTTAAAAGTTTGAGTTGTTCGAAGGAGGAGTGAAATCCTTCAAAGTATACGAAGGAAGAAAGATTGGAAGGGTTAGCGACCCAAATTCTTCTGTAGGGAGGAATCCATCGAAAGGTACTGAAGGAATGGTAGAGATCCCTTCAGGGAAAATTATGATCGTTTATAGTCGTTATATCTGAGAGGAGTGGCACAGTGGTTAGCATCGAGTTCCGTCAAAACTTCATGGATCAAAATATTTGAAGAGTTAAGGAGTGAAAAAGTCTCGAAGTCTAAAGTTGCCAAGCGATCCTAGCTGTTGGCTAGAAGGTGGGGAGATGGCGACAGATAAGCGAATTCGGGTATTCACGATTCAAATAATTGCACCAAGCCATTTTTGCGAAGCGTTAATTATGTCTCAGTTGTCGGTTGTAGAGGGATGTGGACTGTTGATCTGGTCCGAGAGACTTTGTCGATCCGGACTTCGAAAGATTTTCATGGGGAAAGGTACAAACTTCACGAAGTCGTGAAGTGTGGAGTGGTTCTGGACTCTTGGATCCAGAAGGGCATGTGGTGGAGATCCACACATTTCGGAGAAAAGGTACCCCTGAAGAAAGTAGGTGCAGAGTTGGGAGAACTCTCGAACGACCAGGAGTTGAGGGCAGATCTGGGTCATCCAAGTTTGAAGGACAAGTGTCATCAGATCCTGTGCTATGGAGCAGAAGCACTCCAAAGAAAAGTGGATAAAGGGTGGAGTGAAACTCGCAGAGCGTCAAAGTAACAGACTCCATCCAGGCCGTCCGTCAGGAAGGACAGGTGTTAGTAGATCGTGGACTCTAGAGGTTTGTCACTACGGAGGATTTTCATAGAGGTTGTTTGAAAATCGTTGAAGCACCAGAGCCTAAAGTTGTTGTGGGTTGTCAATCTTCGGTGAAGTTTGTGGACCATTGATTCGTAGGGGGGGAACATGGAGTGCAGAGATTCACTCTTGGGAAAGGACATTCTAGAGGAAATTGAAATTTGAGAACACGAGAACTCCCGAAGCGCAGATTTTTGGAGTTCATCTGAACCATCCATTTAAACAGGATGTTGTTCGAGAGATTATTCACTGCGAAGGATTTACACACCGAGAGAAAGAATATGGAGGAGCATTAACTACCAATCGTCAGGAGTGGAGATGGAGAGAGGATATAGACCGTTGATTGGATCAAAAGTGTGGTTCCTGATCTATAACTCTGGGTATAGAGCACTCCAAGAGAAAGGGGTGTTCGGAGAGCTCAGAACTCCTGAAGTGTGGGGTTTTGGAGCGCCCCATAGGTTAATCCCTAGGTCACAACCCGAGGTCACATGCAAAGAGGGACTAGTGAGAGGAGCTAGTGCCCGTTGGCATTGAGAAATTGAACAATGTTAAGGAGAGGGCCCACAGGTTCCATACAACCTGTGCCTTAGGAGGAAAGAAGGCATGTGTATAACCTAATTTGGGGTCAAGAAGAGGCCCGAAGAGTCGATCTGAATCCTTGATTAGAATGATCCTAGATCGGGAGTTAGTGCAGCCCCGAAGGAGGGTATAGGGGGTATGCATCAATAATGGTTGACATATGTTTGGAAGAGTAACCAAATGGAGGACACAACTCTATGTAACAAGAATAGATTTCTAAGGTTATATTAGATCCCAAGGGCAACTATCTTGTTGCTGATAAGAGAGAATGTATATCCCGTCCCCTCTTTTTGGAATATTTGATTTTTTTTTTCTCTTTTTCAAATTTTTAACGAGCTTGAAATAGAATAAAAGAATGCTATGTTACAAAAGAGGAACGAGTTTCGTGGGAAAGAAAACTAGTTCCAAGCGCATGGAACATATTGATGCTCAATGCAAGGAGACAAGTGTAGGATAAGGAGAATCAAGAAAATCCCTCCATGGGTCAAGGTGTCCTAGTGCAAGGGAAACAATTTCTACAAGGCTTGCATCTAAGGAATGCTTTAAAGGTTCAGTAATAGCAACATGAAGCCGACATTAGGCCAAATATGAAAGGATGAGACATGCGATGTGATTACAGTATGACACAACAAGACTCCTTCCATGTGAAGTTTTATGATCCCAAAGAAGGTAATCTCGATGGTTTTTCACGTTTAGAGAGTCTGAAAAACACTAAAAGAAGACTCTAGAGTGTTCCTTTTTCGTAATTAGTCCAGTTGGTTTAAAAAAGGGTTAAACTTATATCGAAAGGACGTCTCTTCGAAAACCATTTTAACGAGTGTGACAGAGACAAGATCACTCGGCTATCGTTTCAATTTTAAGGAGTCTGAAAAGAGGTTAACTATGGACTCACAACCTTTTTCGAAATTTAGTCTCCTTAGGTTGAAAAAGTATAAAACATAACTTAGGAGAACTCTCTTGACGAGACATGTCTCCCAAGGCATACCTTTTTCCTGGATAATATATTGACCAGAAAAAGGGTTAAACTTATGCCAAATAGATATTCCTTCTGGACCAATTAATGAGTGTGAAAGGAACAAGGTCACTAGAAGATCTTTTCATATTTAGGGAGTCTGAAAAGAGCTTAACTATGGACTTCGAGGGGGTTCCTTTTTCATAGATAATATCCAAGGCCTGAAAAAGAGATGAACCAAAACTAGGGAGAATGGCCCTTTTTCGAAAATTTAGTCCCCCATGCCCGAAAAAGGGTTAAACTTACGCCTGAGAATACTCTCCTAGCGAACTGAAGCTCCTAGGGCATACCTTTAATCGTAAATTAACCATTTGGACCGAAAAAGAGGTAAACTACCTCCAAACAAATGTGCCTTCAAATTTTAGTTTGACGAGTGTGAAGGACAACAAGATCGCTCAACAATCTTTTCAATTTTAGAGAGTCTGAAAATGTCTTAAAGAATACTCCAAAGGGGCTTCTTTTCTTAAGTAATCCGAACGAGATAGAAAATAATAAATAAATTCTCGTTAGATGTTGCTTTCAAAGTTTAAGCGAGCTTGAAAGACAACAAATCATGCTCTTAGGGAGTCCCACAGGTAAAGGCCAAAAAAAGATGAAGAAGAATGAGGCTTCAACACCAAGTCATGGTGGGACTAAAAGGACTACCAAGACTATGTGAAACTCATAGAATGGATGCCAAAATGAAACAAAGGATCTACCTAGGGAATACATGTATAGGAAGGCTATACCACCTAATTACAACACGTCTGAAGCAACATAGAAGGTTCTATGTCGCACTTCAGTGGGATGGATCCTATGGAAAAGTGGAAAAAGTCAACAAAATGCAAGATGCAAGGTGATGAGAGCCTAACCTACATGTAAGTGTCAAAAAGAAACTTCACCACAAGATGATGTGAGTGTATCCCATCTCATAAAAATGCCAAACCAAAAAAAAAAGTTCATAAGAAGGACCCAAAGATCTCTAAAAAATAAACTCAAACAACCACCAAGCCAAGAATAGGAAAAAAGAGGACCAAACTGGGACAAAAAGAGCCAAAATATTCTATAAATGGGAGTATACAACTCATTTTAACCATTGCAAATTGGGAAATAACCAAAAAGCCAAAAAAAACCTCTTCTTTAAAACGCGGATTCAACAAGCTACAGTGGGCGAAAGATCTTCAAACCTGAACCAAGTAAGTAGAAATGACCTCTCTCATCATTTCAATTCATCATTTGTTGTTTATTTAATTGTTTAGAGGGTGTGCTCCCTATTAAAAAGGTTGGGCCTGCGTGTATGCGGGATTTCCAAGATCAGTACGCGTATATACACATGAAAAGTAAAACTTAGCACACGTATATGCACAACCGTCTTAAAGGCATCCCGCATACATCTCTTTAAGATTTAAAAAAAAATTGAAACAAGGGACCAACCTCAATTTTTTTTTATGCAACATGATGTATGTTCACTGGCGAGAGACAGAACATGAGGAGTTGGATATCTTGGTCAAGGAGGACCCAGGGGCCATTGCCATACTCAAGCAATGTGGTATGTGGAAATTCTTTCAGTGTCCATTCATGAGAACACAACCTAGGTTACTGGATCATTTGATAGAGTATTGGCACTCATATGCAGAGGCCTTCATGCTACAGGGATAATCATTGACTCTGACTACTGAGGATATATACTTTTGACCAGCCTCTCCAGGAGGAGGGAACCGGTTAGTTTGAGGACCTTTCCTCCATGACCGCACAACCTAGAAGATTATATTTGCATGTACAATGAGGATGGCACTAAGAAAGTAGGATCTCAAGTGCCAATTCATAATATCACAAGCCTCAACCTTCGGATAGTACTTTACATGATTGGGAAGATCACATGATCCACAACACTTCATTAGGATTCATGTGCATAGATGCATTGTGTAGCTCAGTATCTACAAGCCACCATTTTTTACTGGAGCACCACGATGCTCACATGTATGAAAAAACAAATGACCGACTATCGAAGAAGAGCAAACAAGAACTTCGAGTTTGGGACCTTGTTGTACGCTTTCATTTTCGAGAGACTACCAATCCTTATCCTGCGAGAGACAACACACAACCATATTGCCTCCTTTATAGCATTATACAGGTTGGAATCTTTTTTTCCTTGATAGGGTGTAGGGAGAGTGCACAAAGCCTTCGATGAAAAATTCTTTGAATGGTGGCCTCATCAAATTCCTGCGATCAAAGACTACCCCTACACATGGATCAGTTTCTTGAGGGATCCTGATATGTCTATGTCCACTGACGAGAAGCGCAGAGAGATAGGTACACATTAATTTATATTTTAGATTTATTTTATTTTTAATTTTAAAATAATACCCTTTTTATGGTAATGTCAAAGTACTAAATCGGTAATATGTTATATATAGAGATGGGACCAGTACAACCAATCGACTTCCCTAGGACCAGGAGTCATCCTCAAAAGGATTCTGGACCAACCACAGTAGGAGGACCAACAGTAAAAAGAGGGCCACAAGATGGAGAGGCTGAGAGAGTATTACGATGAGTGGAGAGGAACCTAACAACTCTCACCCATCTAGTGCCGATGGAAGAGATTAAGGACTTACCCTCGGCAAGCAGCCACATGTTGTAGGGGTACCTAGGACTTGGGTTTAGTTGTTTCGGCGTCTTGTGAATGTTGTAGTTCATTATAATAGAGCCAACAGGCCTAGGCCATAGCTAGCACTGGACCGCATATGTGTCGAGGGCACTCTTTTTGTACTCTCTTATGTAGTGAGGGATTGAGCCCAACGATGTATACCAACTCTATTTGAGGATTTATGGCCCACTTTTGTACTTATGACATTATTTTTTGGACACATTA
>ML806464.1:45776-75674 GCA_009831015.1 Picea engelmannii
TTTTTTCCTTATGGATAAAACATTTTGTACAAATGTATTTACATAGTCGTGTATGTGTGTGCTTTTACTTTTATGTGTGAGAAATATGCGACTCTAATGCATGATTAACCAATGTATCAGTTAGTTGATTAGATCTCCTAGGAACATGAATATATGTAATATAATAAAAATATCATTCTAAGAGACGTACCCTAAGGAATTGTCGGTGAAGAGTGGGATCGTACACACAGTATATTTCATTTAACTGAGACATGATTAATTGAGCATCTAGATAAACCCAGAGGTGAGAAATACCATGTGACAAGGCATCACGTAGTAATTCTATTATAGCATTGTACTCGACAATATTATTGGTTGCTTTGCCCAGAAAAATACCTCCATAAGACATCAATTGATGAAATGGATTGAATATCACTGCAGATGCAAGAGCAAGCATCTGAGTGTGTCAACTAGCACTGTCTGCGAACCCAACATAGACCTCAAACTCACTTGTCATCTGCCACAGTGAAAAGAAACACAATAAACTACACGTCCATAAGAAAAAAAGGCAATAAAGATATACATTATATACAAGAATTCATTCCCAGGTGACTGAACTAAGCCTAATATTTCTTAAGGTAGAGCCCATTTCTAGGCTCTGATAAATCATTACCCTCGAAATAAACTAGTTGGCAGACACCCTTTCCTAAAACTTTCTTAACAAGGAATGGTCTGAACCACATGAGTTGAATTTTCCTACCCCAAAGGGATCTTTATCATGGTCATAAACTGAGACAAGATTGCCTTTAGAGAAAAATTTAGGGTGGAAGAACTGATCATAATGACACGTGACACGTTGTTTTTGAGCTTCGCTGGCCAAGGCTGCATCTCAATGCTGCTCGAGATATAGAAGATGGTCTTCAAGCGGAGTAGTGTCGGGAAATAGTTCCACTGCCAACTTAAAAGAGGGAATTTGGCACTCTATGGGAAAGAATGCCTCCAACCCATAAATGAGTTGGAAAGGAGAAAAATGGTACCAGTATTGACTGAGGTTCGATAAGCCCAAAGTGCAGAGTACAACATCAAATTCCAATTCAACTTGGCCGAATTGATCATCCATATTAGGATAGTCTTGAGAGACTTATTAATAACCTCCACTTGACCATTCTCCTATGGATAGTAGGGTGACTAACATTCTTTCTTAAACCCTAGTTTTAATGTTAACTCAGACATTATATTTTTATGGAAGTGACTGCCATGGTCTGTGACAGTCTCTCTCGGAATACTGAACCTAGCTACAATCTGGTTAAAAATAAAACGTGCAATTGTTTCTCCATCATTGCTAAATGTCGGCATGGCCTCAACCCACTTAATGAAGTAGTCTACCACCACGATGATATAACGATGCCCCCTAGTTGAAGTCAAGTGGCATGTAGTGAAATCAATCCCCCATTTGGTGAAGGGACCAACAAAAATAACTAGAAACATGGGAGTAGAGTGTTCCCGCATCTTCCAAGAGAAGATCTGGCATGGGTGACACTTCTTGACCTCTTCAACGCAATATTTGATCAACAAGGGCCAAAAGCATCCAGCGCGAATAATTTTCTGTGTTGTTTCCAACCTAGACAAGTGACCACCACATGCTCCAATGTGACATTCATTCAACACAAGCTTTGCTTCTTCGTGAGTGAGACAACGATGAATAATTTAATCAACTCCTCAATGATATAAAGTATCATCGATGATAAGATAGTTTCGCGCTTGATGGAATATTCATCGACGCTCATCACTAGAAGAAGAGGAAGGGCACTTCAAAGTTCGAAGATACACAAGTATATCTCTATACCAAGGGTCTAAAGATGTAATAAGGAAAATATCCACATTGATCAGTGACTCTTTGAGAAAAACGTTACCACTTTCGACCATAAGTTTTGAAATTAGTTCAACAAATACTAAGGACTTTTTAGATTTCTCTGAAACAAAATCCAATTAAAATTATTACATGATGACTATCCATCCACTGATTTTCTCGCCGATGACCCATCGTGTCAACACATATTTAAAATGGTTCATGACAGCTACGACAACGGTCTTGAGAAGTAAGATGTAGTGATGGAAACTTTGGACAACATGGACAATTGCCAAAGCAAGTTTCTCAACATGGGTGTAGTTGAGTTCTGGTCCTATTAAGCCTCGACTAAGATAGTAGATAACATGCTCTTCGAGTGTGTCATCCTCTTGGACCAATACCTTGCCAATAATAGACTCTGCGACAGCTAAATACAACAAGAAATCCTTGCCATAATCCGAACGACTGAGCAGAGGGGCAGACGTCAGAGCATGTTCCAACACTTCAAAAGAGCATTGAACCCCTTCATCCCAATAGAATGGGACCCATTTATTTAAGAGACGCATCAACCCTTTAGTAATCTCGTCATAGATAGCAACAAAATGCTGAAGAAAGTTAGATTTCCCCTGTAGACTTTGAATTTGGGGGATTGTGCGCGGGGGAGGCAATTGAACTATTGCCTCAACCTTCAGAGGATCGACCATGATCCCTTTAGTTGACATGATAAAACCTAACAAGCGACCCAATGTTACACAAAAGCTACACTTATTTGGATTAAGGAGAATATGGTAGTAGCTACACCTCTCAAAGATAGTTCGTAAGTGGGTGGGATGATCAAATCTCTTACGAGAATGTGATGCCAGATCATCAAGATACGTCTCGACTATGTGTTTGAGGTCATGGAAGGAAATTGGCGTGGCCCACTGAAAAGTGGATCTAGCATTCTTAAGGCCAAAAGGAATTTTCCTTTATGCGAATGTACCCCAAGGACATATAAACACCATTTTATGTTGATCCTTGGGTTTGATCTGAATCTGGTTGTACCCGGAAAACCTGTCCATAAAATAAAATACCTCACAACCCGCACATTCATTGACAATATGGTCAATGAATGGGGTTGGAAAATTATCTTTCGGGCAAGATTTTTTCAGATCACGAAATTCCATACACACATGGATCATACCTTGATTTTTGTTGAAAGGAACAGGGTTCAACACTCATTCCGCCAATTGCATTGGATAGATGAAGCCAACCTTAATGATTTTCTCTACCTCAGCCTTGATCATCGCTGCCTTGCGAGGATTGACTGGGAGAAGCTTCTATCGGACAAGCTTAGCATCGGGGTAAGTTATAATCTCGTGTTCAACTATACATGGGTCAATGCCTGAAATCTCCTAATAAGACCAATCAAAAATGTCATGAAACTCTTTAAATAATTCAGTATAGATATGAATCTCCTTAGAGGAACAATATGCTCTGCCGAAGACATTTTCCACAATGCCAAGGTTCTAGATATGTCAATAAGAATCGTTTCAACTATACTTACCATGTTTCCCTCACCATATATTATGTGCATGGAAAGAGGGTTAACAGGACAAGTGACATCTCCATTCACGGTCATAGTGAATTATCCTTCCTCTACTCTCCTCATCCCGAGTAAAAAATAAGATTTTTGGTGAAGATAGTCCCAAGGTCTATCCGACCCATTCATTTCCTCCAAAATCACCTCGTCGAAGGGAAAGACTAAGTCCAAAGGATCGTAAGTGGTAAGAGAGTCTTGATCCCAAATAGGCTCAAGAACAGGATCTAGCTCCTGTGGGGGAGCTTGATCAGGGTTGGTCGAGGCTTGCTGGACAATATTGTATTCAACCTCAGTAGTGGATAAGGGCATAGCCATTACAAGGTTCCCTACCCCTTCCGTCGAAGTCAACGGGGAAGGTAAAATCCATGGGTCATTAAAGTAACTTGTTTTAAAAGAAGTGACTTGAAAGATCATGGCCTTTGGCTAGTTGGGAACAACCGAAATAAACTTGACATCATTAGCAGGCGGTGGATAATCAAATATCCCCATTAGAGATGGAAACAATATGACACCTAATTTGACGGTACCTAGCTGCAGGTTTTCAATAATCAGGACCGTGGATTTCCCCGATGAAGGCTCACAACAGGAGAAGGATAACTAATCAATGGTTATGATCCGGCCTTTGTGAGGAAAACATAAGACTCGAAAAATGGTGGATACAACCGTTGTCATAGTGTAGGTACAACTTCTCCCTAACAAAATATTGTAGTCGAGAGGTGCATAAACTACTTATACCTCGACACACATAGTTTTTCCATCCAACTGCATAAGGAAGGAGGGAATTATGCCATGTGGTCTAAAATATCGGTCATCAAACGTGGTTAGAAACGTGGACGATAGAGACAACTTAGGTTGGCTAATGGACTTCCAACATACCAACAACATCATGAAAGTCGAGGCACCCTCATCAACCACCGTATGGAAAATGTTCCATGTCAATGATTTCATGGCATACATCACTACTATCTGAAAAGCGACGTGGTGAGGCAAACAAGGTTTATAATATGTAGGGTAAAAAAAAATCATTCCTGAGTTAGTAGTCTTGACTTCTCCAAAGGCAGACAACAATGATTTCCTCTGTGAGGGGAAACTCTGGAGGACTTCCAAAGAAGACATTACACAAGGATTTTGTGCCAGATCCTCCATGACCAAGTAATTCTGAGTAGCCCTTGCATTCGGGTTGTGAGAAGACTTCTTAAACACACCCTTAGGTATGCGAATCATAGTTTATCCCACAATCTTCTCAATTTGAAGAGGATGTAGTGGGTTGGAGGCTTCTTTTCCCTTCTCAATAGATTCTGGCATTGTGTAATTATGAGCCCTGGTCTGTAGATGAGCATATGATCTCATCATATAAACGTTTGTGGCTATGTTATTAGCATTAGGCATGAGGGCTCCTTGATTTCCCCCAAGTGCATTCATGGATAAGGAAGCTTGAGCCATACTTTCCCCTTGTGGAAAAGGGTTGGCTAACATAGTAGGCTGCTACTGTGCCAATAGATTTTGGGCTTCCTAAAGCCGAGGGCATTGGTGATTCAAGTGATCGTCCATGCAAAGATTACACAAAAACTTCACCTTCCTCTTTTCATTTTTACCCTTGCCAACATTATTCACATCCTTTTTATCCCCTTTACCCTTCTTGTTTTTAGATTTCCTCTTTCCCTCGGACTGTTGGTTACCCTTGGGATTCGTCAATTGCACACTGTGTACATCCAAGGTTTGGGTTATGAGGGCAGCCGAACCATGAGTTTGAATGGCCACAGTCTATTGAATTGATAACTAATGTAACTGGTTAGTCAACTGATCTGTGGGATTACTTTGTGTTGAGCCTACTATGTCGTCGGTGTGAGGCCCAAGATTATGTTTGGTCTTGTTGAAAGTTGATCGTGGTGCATCCGGAAGGATCTCGTACAACATACTGGATTGAGAGTAAATCAAATCCAGTTGTTGGGCTCTCATGATAGCCTCTTCTTTGGAAAAAACCTCGGATGTCGCGATGTCTTTGGATACACAAGGCACCAAGGAATTTAGGAACCACTCGAGAAAAAATGCGGGAGGGACCTTCACTTTGATCAAGCTCTTTCATCAATGCCATTATTGGATGTGATCCCAGATATGGATGCATTTTGTTTGTTTGAAGTTGGCTAGAAACTCAGTGCTGACATCGTATCTTACTGGCAACTAGAAATGGTTTAAAATAACCATATCCAGGTCATTAAAGTAAGCATACTTCAAGATATCGAGCTCGATATGCCATTTCACAGAACCCCCTATAAGAGTGTGTTGAAACAAATGCAACTGAGCAGAGTCATCCTTTAATGATTTGGATGAGCACCATAAATGAAATGTCGTAACATGATCACCTGGATCTTCGTGGATCTTGCCTTCAAACTTAGGGATTTCCAAGGGAAACTTAGTCGGCATGGGAGGCCAACGCAGATCATGATGGATTGGGTCAGTCGTTCAACAACCCCGACAAGTTTGGAAAATGCAGAGTTTCCAAGAAAGGTAGTCTAGGTTGTGGTGGATTCAAAGGAAAAAAGGGGCCTAGATTTTGGCTGGCATGAGGTTGCCAAGAAATGTTTTCCTGCTGAATAGGGTTTTGGTAGAAAACATGCTGGCCCTAGCCAGTAAAAGGAGTTTGCACTTGATTCTACATCTCCGACAGATTCCCATAGTTGGATGGCATACCTTGTGTAAGGATTTATCCATGCATGGTATTCTAATGACCTTGGTTGGGGATGCCCCTAGTCGAACCTCCTGGCATAGGTACTGAACCCTGCCCGGGGTTCCACTGAGTGTGGGAGGGGTTGCCCTTGATTGACATCCCTTGTGAAAGAAACGGTCCCTGCCATGGATTTCCAATACCTTGTGAGGAGTAAACTCCCGTCATCACTCCTTGTGAAGGAATGAAGCCTTGCATAGGGTTTGGTTGACCAAAGATGGGGCTTCCCCCTGACAAGAAAGAAGACGATGAGAAAGCATTATTTCCAAATGCATCGAACAAAGAAAAAGGCATAGACCCTACCGAAGTCATATAGGATTGAGGTCCATGACTCCCCCCACTAAACAAGCTAGAGTTGGTGTTAAGATCGATTAGCTACTAGAAAGCACCACCGAGCGAAGGGGATGGAGAAGAGGTATGACTCCCACCGTAATGGATAGAGTTAAATGGGGAAGTGGTGCCCACGAAAGATACGTGTAAGGTAGCATTAGAACTCCATTCCCCTAGACCAATAGTTTGTAGAGTAGAGTAGGTTAAGGTCAAACTAGAGTCGAAACCTGACATCCCATACGAAAAGGAAACACTAGACATGTTCTGGATAGAGGGGACAATGGTCATAGTCGTTGAGGGGACTGTGCCACTTCCCAAAATTGTGAGTTTCTAGACAGTTGCAGTCCTGATAGGTGGAGGTGGGGGAGGAGGCACGACACCCCCGTCTATGGAAATCGATATGGGAGTATGAGGACTCCCAAATGAGGTAGCACTAGTTGCTTCCATCACCGCTCGTCTAAGAAAATGAAGTTCAGGATAAGTCACCTTAGGAGGGACTATATGAATAAGAAGGGACACTAATAAATTAGTGATCAGATGGTTTGTGGGCATGAATCCTTCAACTTCGAGTTCAGAAATGATGGACTCCTCCGGTTCAGAAAAGTATTCTCTAGGCGTCATATTGGGTACAATTTCCTATTCCTCGATTGCTTCAAATGAATGCTCTTGATCTAGCGTGTGCGTCAGCGGTGGCAGAGGTGGCTCTAAAGTAACCGATGGCAAGCCCTGAAGCCTACACGAATGGAAAAGCTATTGATCTTCCACCTTGTGAAATGATCAACTGACACTCTAAGTTTAAGCTAGCGCAAAACATAGAGCACACACTAAAAAGTTCCTAATGGAAAATAAAGCAATCAATTGACTGGCCAGAAGAACAGTGACACCAATCAACACTAGAGAAACTTATTGATGCAAGTGTAACTTGAACATGGAAACACCCTCCGGGTATACTCTTGAAAGTGTGATCTGACATCTTCCCTAGGTACCATGGTATACCCCTGCAGTCACCCATGTAAGTCCCTAAAAACAAGAAACTAGGTTGACAACTCGCAGTCAGTGACCAGGTGGGTAGAGTCGATAGTTGGACTGATCGTAATGAGCAGGATAACAAAGTCTGAATCCTTTCAAGGGTAGCAAAGGAAAATGGTCTGAAATAAAAATGAGGATATCAAATGGATTTGAGGTCCACGAGGCTCAATGTTCAAATGTGATCAATGAAAATCCCAAGAACGACCCTCAATATATGATCCCCACTATGTTTGGTCCGACTTTGGAGGGGTTATCTCCTCTACCTTTCCTCACATGACCTCGTGTTTAGCCCCTATGTTAGAGTGGGGTCCTAACTGACTCTTACAAAACTAGACGTTCACACTCCCTATCACAGACTCTTACGTGTGTTTAAATGGCCTTGAAGAGTTTCCTCTCCACACTTGTTTCAAGGCCCTAAATCCTAGACTACTTGGTGAAACCTACAAAAAAAAGTCTAGTTGATTTTAGTGTTAATTGTTGATTTTAAGTGCCTTGATTTACTCAAAAGGGAATGGACGTTGTTGGGCCTGTGATATAATTAATTTAGTGACATTAATTAAGATCATTTTTGGCCAAATATGTATATGCGTTTTCCTGTTTTGAAGAGTTTTGAAGAGCTTTTGTGTTAAATCGTTATGATTCATACCAGGTATGCATGATTCATGTTTTATGATGATTTTGAGTGTAATTCAGCATGCTTTAACGATTTCAGGAAACCAATTCACATTCTGTGTGTCATAGGGTAAAATCACAACTCGTTTTTGCATCTAGCACTCCGTCCGGTACTCCATCCAACACTCAGTCTAGTACTCCATCTGGTACTTCATCCGACACTATTATAGGCAGCGAAATAAAATCTTAATTTTTGGGAGGATGCATTTGAATCAGAAAAATATGGCACATGGTTTTGTGCGTAATATGCCCAATCAGGTCCCACACGGGCCGTTTCCTGAAATTCTGAATGGATTGAGTAGTTCATGGTTTTCAATTCATCATCCGGTACTCCATTCGGCATTCCATCCGGCACTTCGTCCTGCACTAAAACTGTGGGAAAGTTGGCGGTTATCATATCGGCAGCCAGTGTTGGAAAACTCACAGACATGGGTTTTCCTTGTTCTCGTGGCCTCCAACTACTAGGCTTCTGACAACTTGGATTGGGTTGTTATGCTAGGCATTGATTGGCTCACTTAGTTTCTAGAAGCCAACGGTGGTTAAAACACATTAAGTGCAATTTACTGTTTTTAGAGGAGGTCGACCCTTCCAATGGTCGACCTCTCAGCTTGTAAATCTATAAATACCACCTCAGTGGTCAGAAAAATAGTGTTAGAGAGAAAAAGGATAGTTCAGCTATGTTTTTTCATTTCAAACATATTTTGCTAAAACTGTGTAAAACTACATTTTTCATTTTAATGTTGAAATCATGTTTCTTAAGCTCGTGATTCGTCCTTGAAGAGTAGCCATGACCTGTTGGGGGGCCCACCAACAGTCTGGGTGAATATTTAGTTAGTATTCTTGTGGATTTGAGTAGTGTAATCATCATTTTGTCTATTTCCTGTACATGAGTTTTATTCTCTTTATTTTTTGTATAAATTGTTGTTTACAATTTAATTTTTTTAGTTCAGTTTTGCAGGTTATTATGGAGGCTAGTGTTAATATGCAATGATCTTTTAGTTAATAGGGAATGAACTTGCAAATTCTTAGTTACTAACCCTGTGTATAATTAGATGATAGCTAGATTTTTCATATGCTGAAATAAAGTTTAAAAATAGAGTTAAAACAAAGTTTCTAGTTTATGGTTTCTTTGGCAAGTTTCGTTGGATGGATAGTTATTAGTTTTAGTTTCCATTTTCAGTTTTCTTATTTAATTAATATTTAGTTGTGCTTATCTAATTGTTAGTTAGTTTGCTTATTTGTTTTCTTGTCATATGCTGAAATAGGATTCAATTTATGTTTTATGAGTATTTCCTCTTTTGCAATTTGAATTGTTAAAATAGAATTAGTTTAGTTTACTTTATGCAATTTCCCTTTTTAGATTTAGGATGCAATTTTCATTCAAAGTTTCTTATTGAGTTTAGTTTTCAATTATGAATCTAAGTAGTATGAATTTTCTTAATTAGCATAGGATGCAATTGAATTACATAGAGTAGTGTTTCTATATTGTTGATGATTAGTGCATGAATTGAAGAGTCACATGGATATGCAGGATAGTTGATGTTGCTTCTATAATGGCTAAGTTCTCATTGGATTKCCTAATTCATRCTTKTYACTTTKCTATCGAAKTCAATATTGAKTTTATCMCTCTTGAGTTATCRTKARTKGTTAAGRGYYATCGTGATATCATAAGACACCRGAGACATAACCATCAACACTACATTTGAGTTTYCTTGCTTTCATAGATTAGAAGATAGTTTCCTTGCTTTCACAGATTAGAAGATAATTTCCTTGCTTTTGTAGGTTAVATAGTCTTCTTKCTTTGGTAGATTGAAGAATAGTTTTCTTATCATAGAWTAGTTGTTATTTACTTTTATTGTCATGATGCTTTGAATTTAGTAGACTAAGATTTCCTTTTGTAAATTAGAAGTAATTGTGAAGTTTAATTTAAGAATAGAGTTCACTTGTTTATTTAGTTACTTATTGAGTAATTTTGATTAGTTTACTTGCTGTAGAAGTTATCATAGGTTAGTTAGTTGTTTGCTTGTTCATTTACTTGCTTTGATAGGGTAGTTGCTTGTCTATTTTTTTGCTTTCATAGGATAGTTGCTTATTGAATTTGAGTAGGTTAATTAAAGTAGTTTGTTGTTGTTATTGCTTATTAGGTAGATAGTTTGCTTTTGCTTATTTTCATGATTAAGTTAGTTTTCTTTAAGTAGGGTTTTCATTTGCTTTCTTAGGAATATCCATCGATCCTTTGTTCAAAGGTTATTTAGGGTCAATAGTTTAAGTTTCTTAGTAGGGTTTGGTTATTAATAGTCTTTGCTTGAATAGATTATCCCTTAGATAGCCCATTTCCTTAGTTAGACTATACTACCTCTAGCCTTTCTTCCTTGGCACATATAGTGCTACAACTCTAAGTTTACTTACCCAGGGGTGACAATTTAATTGAGGGTTTTTTAGTGTTTTCTAGTGCATATATAACACCCATCAGACGTGCAACTTATGGTGTTTTCAAGAGATGAAAGAGAACAAATAAAATATTTAAAATATCATGCAAAAAGAAAACTACATTCTACAACTGAAAAATGGCTTTTAATCTTTGTAAGTGAAAACTTTTCAAAATATAGTCCAAGATCCTAAAATGAAAAAAGTTTCCTAGAATATGTTTTTCGTTTCACAATGCAAATGCAAACTACTAAACTTTCAAGGAAATAACATAGAAGGATCTTTGGAAATGGAACTCTTTTATTTTGTAATAAACAACCTATGCTACAACTACCAAACAAAAATGCATAACTAAATGCAACTACAATTTTATTTTTATTTTTGAATGCTTAGAAAAGAAAATCACAAGTAAATGATATTTTTTTTTTGTTTTTCAAAGAAGAAACAAGGTAAAAAGAAAATAAACCCAAGACTAACACAAAACCTAAGCCACTGCTTGAATGCAGGGATGCACTGGAATCCATAGGAGGATCTAACGCTTATAATTTCACCCTAAACCTTAAAATAAAACAAAAGAAATAAAGAAAAAACAAGGGTTCTTTACAAATTCCAAGATAAACTGAGTCTTTAACCCAACCAAACACAAACAACAAAGACCCTGAAGAGTTCAGGAAGGACTCGGAAGAAAAGAGATTATTTCCATAAAAGAAAACATCTTTTTTAAAAACCCTTCCAAAACACAGACACGTGTGTTGTGCATGAGCATCCTGTGTATGTATGCAGGTTGTATGCTATGCGGAATGCGTATGTACACGTGATATACAGATGATAGGGCTCGTACACCTCTGCAAGTTTTCAAAAAGGAAAAAGGTTTGGACAAACAACTAGGAAAGGGATACTAACAAGCACATGGAAGGTGACCAGAGATCCAAACTGACTCAAAAAACTTAGAAAACTAAAAAAGAACCTGAAAAAAAAAAATCAAACCAAAATATCCCACTAAGACCCTCGAGAGACTCCCCAGTGGAGTCGCCAATTTTGCTCCGAGGAAATTCCCCCTAAACTGGGTCTAAGAAATAAGCAGAGGGATAACTCCCTTAAAATATTGAATTATCTTTAATCTACCCCAAAACCATCTATATTAAGTGATAAGAGAAAGAGAGAAGATAAGGTTAATGAGTGCACCTTAAACCCTTACGGTTGATGTAAACATCGTTCGCTTGGTGTTGCCTCCTCGATCACTTATCTCCTCCCAAAGATGACCTTCAAGGGGTTAATAATATAATGCAACAACATATACAATATCTAGTGATCACTTTAAAAGCCTAAATATAGATATAAATTCTCAAATTAACAAGAACATGTACACATAGGGTTTTGGGACAAAGATAATCTCTTTTATTCAAATTCAAGATAAAAGGTTACAACCTTTGTTTGCGAACACTGTTCTACAAACCAAGACCGGGCTCCTCTATCATGGTTGGAAGTGCATTAATCCCACATAAGATTCTCACAACCAACATACCATCAAGGGAAGAGGTAAGGTTTGCATAGGGAGAATGGATGGAGGGGAAAGTTGAGGATAAAACTCAGAGCAAGATGCAAATCTTATGCAATGAGAGGGAAAGGATTTTGGCAGATTTTTCTTATTCTCTTGTTCATATATCTAAATGACTCCCCATTGTAACTGTGTTGAACCTGCACATAATAGATCTAGTTGGGAATTGACATACATAGTTGCAAAGAAAATAGAAGAAAAGAGAAGTAGGAGAGAATAATGGAAGAATTCACATTGACCAAATGAATAATTGATAATTTACACATGAAATACTTTGTATAACTCAACCAATGCACATTGGAGGATAAGCCAATGCACCATATTGGTGGTCTAGAGTGATTTGGACACACCAAGAGTTACAGGAGTAAACTGCCACCTAGTCTAGTCCCTCGGGAAGTTACGGGAGTGAATTGCCACCTAGCTGAGTTAACTAGTCTATCAGTCTTTAGTTAATTGACTGAAACAGAGTGAAGTGAGGAGGAGATCAGGGAATCATGAGTAATGAGCTAGTCTGGTGATGATCCAAAGGACAATGTGCATTATTTGGTGATGATCACAATGTTGCATGGTGACAATACTAATGTAGCATCTAGACTCCACTCAACTGATCAAACTGAAGTGAAAACTAAAGAGAATATTCTCCCTAGAGGAATATTCTTCCTAAAATATAGGAGACTGAATAATGAATAATAAACATAGGAAATACCTTAGGAAAAATAAATACTAAGTGTGTGTGAATTAACTCCAACACCCCCCCTGAACATCACTATGGTGAAAATAAAGAATGGGTCCTGACAACGAGGCCATGATAGGTACCCAAATGCAAAATATAAACTGAAATAAAGAATGGAAAGAGGGAAAACCTCATGGGAAAACTCCTCGCCTCAAAGTACAATGTATGTAAAAAGAAGAATTGGTAGTTGTTAGGAAACTATGTCCTTCACTCCAAGATGACTTCGTAGAGAATAGAACTTCTGCTCAGTGAAGGTCTTGGTGAATATGTTTGCAGTTTGTTCTGCTGAAGGACAAAACTATAGGTCGATGATCCCCTCGTGTACTAAGTCCTGAATGTAGTGCATGTGGATATCGATGTGCTTCGTCTGCTACCTCTGAACTGGATCTCTACAGAACTTCAAAGTGATATGGTTGTCACACCAGATGATGATCAACCGATGAAATTGAATCCCCAACTCAGTGAGAAAATGTTGTAGCCACATAGCCCAAATGGTTATGTTAACTACCCTTCTATAGTCTTCCTAGGTTGAACATAGAGCAATAGCAGCCTGCTTCTTGCTCGACCAACAGATAGGCTTGGAACCAATACTGAGTGAGTAACCAGATGTGGACTTATGATCAGTGCTATCGCTAGCCTAGTCAGAATCAGTGAACTCGATGAGATCCAATGTAGATTTTGCTACATAATGAATCCCAAAGGTGATGGTTCCCTGTACGTATCAAAGGATATGCTTTGCAACCTTCCAATGTATCTCATGTGGCTCTTGCATGAACCTAGACACTGCGTCAACTGCATAGGAGAGGTTTGGTCTGGAGTGTGTGAGATACAACAAGCTCCCCACTAGATGTCTGCAGAGTGTGTTGTCAACCATTGGAGTGTCCCTTCCATCCTCAAGTTTGACTCCTGATAGGAAAGGAGTCGAGGCAGACTTGCAGTCTGTCATGTGAAATCTCTCAAGGAGATCTTGTGCATACTTGGCCTGAGATAGTTTGATGCCTGATGCATCCTAACTGATCTCGATTCCAAGGAAGAAATGTAGTGGACCCATGTCTGTCATCAAGAACCTATCATGTAGAATTCTCTTGACTGCAATAATCATTGAAGTCAAGCAACTGGTGATCAACAAATCATCAACATACAAAACTAAGAGTAGAAGTGAATCAGTCGTCTTGAGCATGTAAACATTCAAGTCTGATTTACAACGTACAAAGTTCTGTGATAGCAGGTATGAGTCCATCTTGGAATACCATGCCCTCGGGGCCTGCTTGAAGCCATAAAGAGATTTCTTCAGTCGATAGACCAAAGATGAATCCTACATAAATCCCTGGGGCTGCTCCATATAGATCGCCTCAGAGATATCACCGTGAAGAAATGCATTCTTCACGTCCATCTGATGGAATTCTCATCCCTTGGCTATTGCAATGGAAAGTGCCAAACGTGTGGAATCCATCTTCGCTATGGGAGTGAAGGTCTCATCATAGTCAATGCCA
This sequence comes from Picea engelmannii, assembly GCA_009831015.1. Classification (NCBI taxonomy): domain Eukaryota; kingdom Viridiplantae; phylum Streptophyta; class Pinopsida; order Pinales; family Pinaceae; genus Picea; species Picea engelmannii. Next base: position 60,154 of record ML806464.1, read on the forward strand.
TGCACTTGCTGAAATCCTTTGGCAACAATCCTGGCTTTGTATATGTTAATTTGTTCATCCGATGTGCTCTTGGTTCTATAGACCCATCTGCATCTAACAAGTTTCCTTCCAAAAGGAAAGGGAACCTGATCCCAGTCAAGTTCTCGAGGAGAGAGTTGTACTCCTTGTTGGTTTACTTCTTCCTACTTTGTCTGAACTTCTTGGCCAAGGGTTCATATCTTTTAGGTTTCCAACAAAGCCTCTAAAATTATCGACCCTACTGGTAAACCAGAAGGCAACGCAACACACAAAATAAAATGCGCAGTCTCACCTGAGATAGATTTAATGGGTGGTTGTAAGACTCATGTGTTTATAGCCTAGGATTGAGTGTGAGATATGAGCATTGTATATTGAACCACGATTATAACTTGTAAATGCAATATGTTGTCATTTATGAATAAACATGAAATATAGCAACTCATTCATTCAACATAACCATAACTACTAAAGACATTAAAGATATGCATGCATTCATCATATAACATAGATGTTACCGTGGTTCACCCCCTCCTGGGCTATGCCCACAAAGATTTGGCTCTTGGCTCTTTTATTATGGTATTTTTTCATCTATAGAATCTCGCTCTTAAAAGTCTTCCAGTCGGGTAAGATCTATATGAGGTGGAAAAAATCACACCAAGCTCCTCATCCTGTGATATAACCCTCAAGATATACTCTCCTTCTTCATCTTCAGCTCAACAACTTACAACTATAGATTATAAAACAAAATATTACTCATCATCCAACCATCCAACCATCCAACCTCCTACGATACCTAAGTATCTATATTTATACGCCTCTAGATATTCATCCATTACAATACATTACCAAAACCCTAACCCTAACGTCGTTAGGTCTTCCCTACATGCGTGCCTACTGCTCTTCCTTCCAGTTGTCACTTTCCTCGTGCATGCTTTCTTTCCCAAAATCGCCTTGCTTTTCCGCCTCGACCTACCTCCAACAGGCCCCCAACACTGACATGTGGCTCATCCCGAGCCTCCTAACCCTTATGTTCTTCCTCGATCTCCCTGGTGATTTCCTGCAACTTTTCCTTGAGCTCTGTTGCCTGTTTCCATGCTTGCGCAGTCTTCTCCTTGAGTGTGTCCACTATCTAGACTGCAATTTCGTCAATGATCAATTCCATGCACTTTGCTTGGGTCTGTGCTATATGTGTCTTGGCTTCCTCTACTTGTGCTAGGACTTCTGCTACCCGCTCTTGCAATGGTTCCATTTGATCCTAACACTCTTGTTTCTGTGTTTGCGTAGTGGTGAGTTTTGCCTACAATTTCTTCATGTCCTGTGTCCCTTTGACACGTGCTCTATTGCCTGTGTCTGCACCTGCACAGTATTCTCCTTGAGTGTGTCCACTATCTGGATTGCAATTTCATCAATGATCAATTCCACACACTCTGCTTGGGTCTATGCTATATGTGTTTTGGCTTCCCTTGCTTGTGCTAGGACTTCTACTACCCGCTCTTGTAATGGTTCCATTTGATCCTAACGCTCTTGTTTCTGTGTTTGTGTAGTGGTGAGTTTTGCCTACAATTTCTTCATGTCCCGTGTTCCTTTGACACGCTCTGTGATGGGCATTGTCTTCTGCCTCTGCTTGAGGTCTTGGATTGTTGCGTTGATCCTTTCTTATTTCTTGTCCCATTTTGGACTTATTGATTCTCCTCTAACTTATTCCAAAGTTGTGTTGCTTTATCGAACAAGTTGGTTTCTATGCTGACCTGTTGTTCTATCTCCTACAGTTGAACTGTTGCTTCTTACTTCATTTCCTCCTTCACTGCTGGTGGAGTGGTTGGTGTGGGTTTCTCTTGGAGATTCTTGATCTCCTTCTGATATTGCTCGATTGTCTGCACAATCTGAACAATCTTTTTTGCTATTGTGATTTCCTCCATCTCCGTGGTCTTCGAAATATTCTCGTCTATTCCTACGAATTTCGGCTCCAATCTGTTCATGCGTTCCCTCTTCGATTGGGTTTCCAACTTAGCATGCTCATAGATTATTTCCAGTGTGTCCCGCTTATTTTTTACTTGTTGCAATTTGACTAAGTCTTTGTGTGCGCGAGACTATGCCTCATGGTTTATGCTAACCTGCAACTTGTGTAGTTCCCTGGATGGCATCCACATCAACACCAATTGGATTTGGCTTAATTCCTTCAAGGGTGTCTGCCCCATGATCTCGTCCATGCACAACATACTAGGTGTGATGTGGAATGTTGTGATCGGCTGCAATAATGGGTGGATTGGATCTCGTTCTTCTACTTCCACTCTTTCCTCTATGTGTGGTGTTGATGGTTTTGTTCCCCTGCTCCTTCTTGCTTTTTGTATTTCCCCAATTTGCTTGAGGAACTACCACATGTCTGCTAGTTCTTATTGAATCCTGTCCCTATGGTGTGCAGCATGGTCAAAGTCCTCGGATAGACAATCCTGGACTAGTCGAGCTATCATCCCTCCATCGTCCTCCATGATTGTATAATATGGGGTTGTTCTTTGGGCCTTCATTTTCTTGAACATTCCTCCTGTCTACATGGTTGGCCTCTTGTTTTCCCCCGGTTCCTGTGAATTGGGACTTGGGGTGGTCTCCTACGCTGCCTCATCCTGTTTCTGCTGCTCTTTGGCTAGATGTGTATTATCTTTATTCCCCTTCTAGGTCCCCATCTTCGTTGTGCCTTCATTTGTCTACGTTGTCATTGTCTGGGTCGCCCTTCATTTCTTGGGCACTTGGATTTCCTGAGGCTATGTTCCTCCCTACCCTGCCTCTTCTTCTGTTGTTCTATCCAGCAACTCCTGGGTGAGGGTTGGAATCCTCCATTCATCTTCCCAATCTTTGACTACTATGTCGATGTCGCCCTTTGTAATACAGTAGCGCATCTACAACCACTATTTATTGGGATCCTTATGCACCTGTATCCACATTGTATGTCGTGTGGCTCTGAAGTTGGAGATGTCCCTATATTGCATGATAGCCTCAGGTGTTATTCTCCACATTTTGTTGATGGCTTCTTGTAGGTCACGTAGGTATCCTTCAAATATAGACCCATTCTCCCTTTTGGGCCTCAAATCCAACATGGCTCTAAGCAATAAATATCTCTCTCCTTGATTCGGTTTGGGTCTGGTACAAAAAGTTACATACCTTGGTTCCCTCTAGCCCATAAAGGCTATTAATGTGATCAACCATGAATTGAAACTCTGTTCCTAGATCGTGGGCATCCTTACAGTCATCCAGGAACAATTTCAAGAGGAACAATTTCCAGTGGCTTCCAGTTTTTCCTTAGCATACCAGTCTGACCAACCTGGGACATCTTCGATTGTTCCTTCCACTGGGTGGTCTGACACTATGGTTTGAGACTCATCTGGCTCAACTGTTGCTTCCAGATTTGGCATCGTTCCATTGACTCTCAAAGCTGCTTTAGTGTTTTCTGGCTGCGCCTCCTTTAGGGTTTCTACGTTCTAGTTTTGTGGCTCATGTGCCTCTATCGACATATCTACAATCATTCACTCTCCCACTAGCTGTTGGATTTCTTCCAGTATCGGCATGGGGTTTACTGGTATCGTTTCTGGAGATGGGATTTCATTGACATTGACGATCTCTGGCGGCTACTGTTCGCCTTCTTCCAAGTGTATCTGTGACCTGGTTCTAGCTTTGGGTTTTCTAGCAGTTTGGCTTGTTGTTGCTTGCTTTCATGGTGCCATGGATGTGAATTTTGAATGTTTGTTGAATGAGAATGGTATCTATTATCTTTGTGAACTCACTCTGTGATTTTTAGCTTCTATCGCTCTTTTTCTGCTCTCTTTTCGCAAATAGACTATTTTCTCTCACGTCTGGGTGTTATATGGGCATCCCATGAAGCTTGTTGAGGTTGCTTCCTTAATTATGGATTCAATGCACCTCTGGTTGTTTCGTACTTGCCATTACTTCTTCTTTTCTGAATCCAGTTGGCGTGATTAATGTGGCATCCCATCGATCCTTTCATGCCTTCAATTCCGCCTAACGCTGTCTTGTCATACTGATTTTGCCAATTTTCCTTTTCCTACTTGTTTCAATTTTGACGTGACCATTGTCCTTCTCCTCGCCGGGTTTGTGTTCCTAAGTATGTGTGTCGTTTCTGTCTCTGATGCACTGTGCTTCTGTTGGTTCTTTTTGATATACTGTTTTTTTTTTTTTATAAATGCACAGTGGGTGGTCAACTGTCCTTGTACAGCTTCAGTCGGCTCTCATTGATCATCCCTCTGAGTTCTGTGCTTGATAAGTCTCTCAACTATACAGCTCCTCCATCTTTGACAAATTTTACTTCATACTGTCCTAGCCAATGCATCCTTAGCTTTCCTGGGTGCTGAATCAATTTGTTGTCATACATCAGTACTAGATCTCCTTCCTTCAAAGTTTTATTCTTGATGTGTCTATCATGCTAGGCTTTGTATCTTGCTTTCTGAACTTGTTGGTGGAATCCTACTAAAATCCAGTCTTCCTCCATGGTCAGTAACTGATTTAGTCACTCCTGTACTATGCCTCATTCTATCATACGTATGATTGTTGTTACGCACAAGCTTGGTACTAAGAATTCTAATGGCACTATTGATTCTTGGCTATAGACCAATTTAAATGGTGTGTGCCCTATCAAAGTTTTGCATGTAGTCCTATAGGACCATAATATTGCTGGTACTTTGAGGTCCTAGTCATCCCTGTTGACGTTATAGCTCTTTGTCAGTGCGTTCTCCAAGATTTTGTTAAATTATTCCACTGTGCCATTTGCCTATGGGTGATATGGTGTGCTCTTCTGATGATGGACTTCGAACTCTTCAGTCATAGCATTGATGTTGATGTTTATGAAGTGCATTTCTTGGTCGCTCATCAAAACTCTTGGGCACCCAAATATAGTGATCACTTGCTCAAATAAAAAGTGTGTTGTTGTTTCTGCGCTACAATCCTTTACTGGTGTGACCTCCTCCCATCTTGTTAGGTACTCTATCACGGTGATAATGTACCTAGATCCTGTTCTTTTTGCTGGTGGGCTGATTGGTACCACAAAGTCTATTGCCTACTTATCGAATGCCTACAATTTTACTTGTGGTTGTAATGGAATTTTTTCCCTTCTATTGGGTTTACCTACCCTTTGACAAGCATCACATCTTAAACAGTACTCCTTCGAGTCTCTGTGAATCATTGGCCACCATAGTCCTGCGCACAATACCTTCTGCGCGGTAGCTTTGCATACATAATGCCCCCCTGGTATTCCCTCATGGGACTCTGCTAAAACTCTTGTTCTTTCATGCTTTAACACATATCTTCGCAAGATGCTATCTGTGCCCATTTTGCATAAGTGTCCTGCAATTAGTTGATAGTTGATAGTGCGAACTACCAGGTTTTTCTTCTGTACAATGTTATATTCTTGTGGCGCAGTACCTGTGCTCAACTACTGAATGATATCTATGAAGTGTTCATCAGCGACATGGACTGAAAATAGTTGTGCATCCGGAAAGTTGTCTTCTAAATTCGTAGGTTATTCTCCATTAGTGACCCTTGATAGGTGGTCAGGTCCTGCATTCAATTTTCATGTCTTGACTATTACTTCAAAGTCAAATTATTTAAATAGTAGTAACCATCGACATATTCTCCCCCCCAACACTGGCTTGTTGACTAGTTATTCTAGGGCTGAGTGATCTGTGAACATCTTGAAGTGTTTTCCCAATAAGTAGTGTCTGAACTTTTGCAGTGCATAGACCATAACTAGGGCTTCTCTCTCTGTAGTGTTATAGTTCTTCTCTGATTCTGACAACTTTCTGCTTGCAAATGCTATCGGGTGATCCATGTCTCCCGCTCCTGGTTGTGCCAAGATAGCTCCAAGTGTTATGGATGATGCATCTACATGCACATGGAATGTCTTAACCCAGTCTAGAAATACTAATATTGGCGCGGTGACCATCTTTTCCTTAAGGGTATCCAAACCGTGTTGACACTCATCATTCCACTGAAAATTTGTATCATTTCTCAACAACTTTTCCATTGGTGCAGTAATCTACACGTACCCTTTGATAAATTTCCTATAGTATCTAGTGTGTCCCAGCGTCGCTCTTAGCTGACGGACTATTTTTGGTGGTGGTAAGTTAACCATTACTGCAATCTTTGTAGAATCTACTAATAAACCTTGTTTGCATACGATATGGCCCAATAGTATCCCAAACGGTGTTTCGAATATGCATTTTTTGATGTTTAGTAATATCTGGCACTGTCTACATCTTTCTAACATCATTTGTAACACTTCTACATGGCCTTTCAAAAAACTGTAAATTGTCCAATCATCCAGGTATACTTCGAGAAACTGATAGAAAAATTCTTTAAATGCGGCGATGTCTACTCTGGAAAATATTGTTCGTGCATTCTTCAGTCCAAACGGCATGACTATGTACTAGTAGGATTCCCATTTTGTCACAAATGTGGTTTTGTATCTATTGTCCTGTGTTATCTTAATCTGATGGTAGCCTAAGAATCCATTAGTGAATGGGTAAGCTTCATGTCCTCCCACGTTCTCTAACACTTCATCCATGAACAGTGTAGGGAATGGGTCATCTAAGCATGCATCATTAAACTTCCTCAAGTCGACACATATCCTTATCCCTCCTTGTCTTTTGTACTACACTACCATCGGACTTATCCATTCTGATTCTTCGACAAGTTATATGATTTTGGCTTCAAGCATCCTGTTGATATTAGCTTTGACTTTCTGCTTATATATTGGGTTCAGTTTGTATGGTCGTTGTCTGATCGATCTCGCTTCAGGTCTGAGTGGTATCTTCATTTCTCCTAGTTCTCTAGCTATACCCTTCATCTCTGTAAATGTTGTGGGAAACAGGTCACTGTATTTGTGCAACAACTCTTTTATGCTTTCTATTGTCTACTCATCCCAGTAATCTCCAATGATGGCCATTTTGGGATGCTCAACCATTCCAATGTTGATTTTATTTACCTTGATCAGTGCGGAAATAACTTCTGATTCTATGGGTGGACCCTCCACTTCTCTGTAAATGTGTTGAACCTACACAGAATAGATCTAGCTAAACAATCACACACACATTTGCAGAGATAATTGGAGAAAGAAGAAGAAGGAGAGAAAGAATGGAAGAATTCTCATTAACCATATTCCACACTCAAAGAGTGAATAATTTACAATAGATATAGGATACATGAGTAACTAATGAGCCATAGTGGTGGTCTAGATTGATCTAGACACACACCAGTAGTTACAAGAGTAAACTGCCACCTAGTCTAGTCTCTCAAGGAGTTACGGGAGTGAACTGTTACGGGAGTGAACTGCCACCTAGCTGAGTTAACTAGTCAACTAGTCTCCAGTTACCTGACTGAACAAAGAGTAGTGAGTTGGTGATGATACCAATGTTGCATGGTGACAAAACCAATGCAACATCTAAACTCAACTCAACTAGTCAAGCTGAAGTGTTAACTGAAAGAGAATATTTTCCAGGTGGAATATTCCCCCTAAAATATAGGAGACTGGATAATGACTAATTATGACTAATAAACAAGGAATAACCTTAGGAAAAATAAATCCTAGGTGTGTGTGAAGTAACTCCAACATTCTCTTTCACCATCTTCTTCTTTGATCTAAATATCGTGCAGATCATCTTCGTCTGGTGCTTCCTCTTGCACATGGTAACATAACAACAGTTCCTTAACTATCTGTTTGTTCCATTGTTTTTCTTTTGTTATGAGCTCGAATTTCGGTTCCATGATGAATATCACCCCTCTTATCTTTTTAAGAGCTACATCTATGTTGGGGTTTTCATGTTCGAATGAAAAAGTGACTGTAAAATTCTGTTGCAATGTCGTCCAAGTTGCAGTTCCTTTGCCCAATTCCTGGTCTGTGTACCAGTTTGCTGGTATGCGTTCTAGAGAATGTATGAAATGGTGAGGCCATTCCTCTGGGGGTGTCAATTTACATAGCACTCTACACTTCTCCAAGTGTTCCTTTGGTGCCCCTTGTCCATCATACCTCTGTTTCTTGTTGTTTTTTTGTTCTGTGTCGAACCTTATGCGCAGTAATCGCTTACATTGGTACCAATTTGTGATTGTCTCTTTGCGTGCACCCCACCATGCTGCAGGTGTGGCTTTGAGTGTTATATCAAGTGATAATAGTTTCTGATTATCTAAACCTTCATCCTCATACTGTGTCAACAATTTTTCCAAATCGTTGATTCTGTGGAAATTGGGTGGTTCCCTTATCTCTGTGCCTACCCATCTTACTATGCAGTCTATTCGTGCACATCTCCTTATGGAAACTTCGTGTAGCCTTTGTTGCCAGTTTTCTAAACTGGTATATGAATATGTTGCACATGAAGTAATGCTCCACCAACTCAGTATTCCATCTGCAGTTGGGTTTACGTAATCCTCACCGCACGTAGTTGTTCTTTACATTTGGTTGATTTCCTCTAAGTGTAGGCAAGTAGGTTCTACAAACCTCTCCCCTTCCGATGGATCTAATGGTGCGATGACCCTGTATTCTCCTGATTCAAATGTCATTTTCCTGGTCTTCAAGTTGATTATGGCTTGGTTATCAAATGCCCAATCCAGACCAAGCAATGTTGGATAAAGTGTTGTGTTGTCCACTATTTCAATAACTTCAAAATATTCTTTGGTGCGCACTCCATCCAAGTCTATTGTCACTCCTTTCAATCTACCGGTTGGTAGGACTTTGTGTTGTTTTGCCAGTTTCAATTGAACAGGTGAATATCCTAATGTGGGCTCTCCCATGCATTTCCATGTCTTCTTTGGTAATAGGTTAACTTCAAATCCTAAATCCAGTATGATGTCTCCCATGTTGAATTCTCCGATGTTGGCATTCATTTTGAACTCCCTACTTGTTCTTCTTCTTGTATGTAGGTGATTGACAGTTTTTGGTTCAAGTTTTCCTTCCATATCGATGCTACATTTTTCTAGTATGTTTTGCAATATTTTCACAGATGATGGACCATTTAATACCTTTACACATAATTGCAATTTTTTTTTATTGTACTTACTTGTCCCATGGGTTGCATTTTGTTGGTATGATCCAATAATGGAGGCATCTCGTACTCTAGTGCTTCCTTGCTTTGCTGCGTAGTTCAAGTCAACGCCATGTATTATTTCTGAAATTCTTGTCTTTCTTGATTAAATACCTCTTTCTCCTTCTACGTGTCGAACTGCTTCCTTGGTTCGGTGTTCTTCTTCACCCACTGATTTTGTACTAGTTCTTGTCGGTCTACATCATTTCCTGTTTTCTCTCCTTCGGGAGTGACTATGTTGATGTTCTATCCTTCATCCCTTGCTTCAACTAAAATACGTTGAACATTCTGATTGTTCAGGTTCCTCTTTTCCTGGATCTTTACCAACAGTGTTGGAAACTCTTTTGTGTCATGATCTAATGCACGACAATACATACAAGTTGTTGGTGGAAGCAGACATTCCCTTCCGTAATGTCTTGGTTGTTGACAATTGTGACATACCACTGGTCCTCTACCTTGTCTAAAACCTCCTCTAGTTCATCCTCCACCTCTGTAGCCTGCTCGATCTCCTCTCAGTGCATTATACTAAGGTGCCTAATTATACTGTGAGGTATTGTACTGAGGTTGTGTTGTGTTGTACTACGGTTGCGCGTTATTATATGGTTGTTGCACAATATTATATTATTGTTGTGTAGTGTTGTATGGAGCTGGAACTTGATTAAACTATGGTGCGGCTTGCCTAGTCATCATTTATATATGCACTCTATATGTATCTGATGTCCTTTCTCACATCAACTCCATAGTTGTGCAATATTTGTTGTCATGGTCAACTAACTTTTAAAAGGTGCAATATGAACTCTTTGGGACTGTCTGGTATTTTTGCATCATCGTGCAGTGATAAGGGTTGTGACTCGGTTTTTTGCAAATTTTGCACCATAATCCTCCTATTGGTAATGGATTTGGCATTCATGTTTCCATATAATGTGAAAATGTCAGATATTTGTTCTTGTGGTGTCCTTCCATCCTACATGTGGTACAGCAAACGACTTCTCATTTGTCCTTGCTCTTATTCTAGTTCAACTGAAACATTAAGTTCTTCAGATCCTCCTCCAGTTCTTTGATAGCTGGGTTCGTCTGCTGATACTGGTTCTCTTCTAGTTGTAAGGATGCCTGCAGAGCCTCTGCCTACGTCTGGAGCTTCTGTTGTCGCAATGGATATGTTAAGTGTGGTAGCAGTGAGTTTACAAACAAGTGTCGATGCTGCATATTGGTCATAAGATATTTTAACTTTCCCTTCACTCACTTGAATCTCTTATCAATCTCCCTTACGGATTCTCTTGGTTTCTATCTTCTTTTGATCATCTCATTCATGTATTGATCCTCTGAACTCGGTTTCTGGAACTCATTAATCAGTAGCTTCTTAATGTTTGTTAGTGTATTTGTCATCCCAGGGGCATTGTTTGCGTCTAAACTCATATAATAATCTAATGTGTGGTCTCTTAGCATAATCTCTAACTACACAAGTTTAGTATCTTCATCTGTGATCTGTTTTTCTTCCTAGATCTTTGCACAAATAAACAAATGTTTCTCAGGGTCTTCTATTGCTTCTCCTCAAAATTATTATAACATGATGGTGGGATTGTGTCCTGCCATTCTGAACGTTGAACTACTACCTTTGTGTGGTGTAGATTCCTGACTAGTGCTTCTTGAACTGGCTCCTCCAGTTGTTGTTCCTTGTGTAGATGAACTTCAGTTGTCTAAAAAGTGTTGTTCTCTTTGGTGTATTAGTCACACATGGGTTTATGGGTTCCACATTAACATTAATATGGATAGGATTGTTTCCTTCTCTTCCTGCTCTTGGACCTCTTGTCTTCCTCTCATATGTTTCATGCAGGATTTCCTCAATCTTCTCCACATCCCAGAGTTCCTCTACCTCTTCCTCATCACTCACCAAGCCTTCCCTCATAGCTACGACTCTCTTCTTGGTATTCACCTTATATTTTTAGGGTACTCCGATACGCGTCTTTCCAGCTGTTGCCATGATCTACTTGATCTGGTCGTCGTCCATCATGATTGGGTCCAAGGGTTCCTCCTTCTTTCCCTTATCCTTTTCTCCTTCCATTTCTCCTCTTTCTGTCAGTGCTTCCCCCCTTCCCCCATGCACGTATGGAATTTTAGTTGTCTGACTCCATTGTCATTACACCTTTATTATATACCAGTATCTTAATAGAAGTATACAAGGATTGAATGTACCTTCCTCGAGGTTCGTGTATAAACTCTTGCTCTGCTACGTTGTACGAATTCGTTGTATCGACTGCAAACTCTGTTATAAATTCTACCACAATATTGTCAAGCCAAAAGTCTACTGCATAGGTGAATTTGTTGTTCACCTACTGTAAATACTCGATCTATATTGGGGTCCAATATAACTGTCGAATCCAGTTTGTTGTGTGGTTATCCTTCAACCTTAGTATCCACTCCTGCAATAAGTGTGGGAAATCACAGAAAAAGACTTCATGCACATCAGTAAATACATATTTCTCAAGATATTTGAGGGGTGTTATTCTAGGGTTTATGTTGTCTTTCTGTGCAAAATCTAGCTCTTTTGTCTTTAACCAGCTTTCAATCTCTTCTTTTGTGGGATTCCACGGTCTCAGCATCCCCTTCTAATGAATCATTTATTTATTTTTCCACTTTAATATTTTGTTACTCTTCTCTTTCTCAACCTATCTCATCTACTCAATCCTCCTTTGTTCCTACCAACGACAATAGAACCATTTGTTTGTTTACTTATTCCTACTATGTTTGAGCTTCTTGACCTAAGGTTCATGTCTTTCGGGTTTCCAACAAAGCTTCTAAAACTATCGGCCCTCTTGGTAAACCAGAAGGAAATGCAGCACACAGAATGCACTGTGCAGTCGCACCCGAGATAACTTTAATGGGTGGTTGTAAGACTCATGTGTTTACAACCTAGGATTGAGTGTGAGATATGAGCATTATATATTGAACCACAATTATAACTTGTAAACACAATATGTTGTCATTTACAAATAAACAAGAAATATAGAAACTCATCCATTCAACATAACCATAAATACTAAAGACATTAAAGATATGCATGCATTCATCATATAACACAGATGTTATCGTGGTTCACCCCCTCCTGGGCTACGTCCACAAAGATTTGGCTCTTGGCTCTTTTATTATGGTATTTCTGCATCTACAACATCGCGCGCTTACAACTCTTCCAGTCAGGTAAGATCTATTTGAGGTAGACTAGATCACACCAGGCTCCTCAACCTGTGATCTAAACCTCAAGATCTACCTTCCTTCTTCATCTTTAGCTCAATAACTTACAACTATAGATCATACAACAAAATATTACTCATCGATTCACTTACAATAGCACCTCTTACAATATCGACTTATCTCTATAAACTCTAAACAACAATAATATATAAACCCTAACCATCCAACCTCCTACGATACCTAAGTATATATATTTATATGCCTCTAGATATTCATCCATTACAATACATTACCAAAACCCTAACCCTAACATCGTTAGGTCTTCCCTGCATGCACGTGTGATATTCTTCCTTCCAGCTGTTTCTTTCCTCATGCATGTTTTCTTTCCCAAGATCATCTTGCTTTTCCACCTCAACCTTCCTCCAACACTCCTCCTGCATGGTGGATTCCCAAAAGGGATTTCCAATAGCCTTGCCATAAGACTGTGGATCTAAAGACTGAACCAAGAAAAAATGCCTTGGTGGAAATGGTTCAGTGGAAGTGAGTGCAAGAGGAGGCTCCTAGAAATCATATCAAGTCCTCCTAGTATCAGCTGGATCCCCCAACAAGATACCCTACATCATAAAGAGTAGTATGAGCCCACTTGGGCCTCAGCTCTGGATCTACATCTACATCTTCATGCACTGAATCTGCATCTGAATTTACTGAATCGGTATCTAGATCATCTGAATCCTTTGAATCAAAACTCTCATTTGAAGAAGAGTCAACGTGCGCATGCTCATCATCTCTGACAGGTGGAAGAACAAAGGTGTCTGCATGCGGCTACGGAGGTACATGCGAGACACTTTCCTTAAATTGGACAGTATGCTAAATGATGAGTTGTTCCAAGGAAATATCAATGAGTCTGTATCCCTTCACATTGTCGGGGTATCCAACAAAAATACACTATGTGTTGTGGATCAAGTGCCTTCCTCTTTTCAGAGGGAATCCAGGCCCATGCATGTGAACTGGAAATACGAAAGTGGGTCACTTCTAGTTTGAGGTCGTTCCAAGCCTCATAGGGGGTCTTATCCTTGACATATCTATGGGGATATTTGTTTTATATGTAGGTTTCACAATTAAGTGCTTAGGCCCATAATCTTTGTGGAAGTGACTTTTCATGTAGCATGCAAGATGCCATCTCTTTTAGAGATCTGTTTTTTCCGCTCAACAACTTCATTTTGATGTGGAGTATAGGGATCTGTGTGCTGCAACTGAATCCCTACCTCATGACAAAGATTATGTATCTCATGGTTGACATACTCTCCCCCGTTATTATTTCAGAGGATTTTTATTTTCTTTCCTCACTATGTCTCACGAAGGGCTTTGAAATCTTTGAGGTGTTGGAAGACCTTTGATTTTTTCTTGAGAAAGAAAATCCACGTAAAGTGTGAGAAATAATAAAAAAAAATGAGAACATACCTTTCTTTTCTGATTGATGGATGTGGAAAAGGGCCTATGAGGTCACTATGGATTAGATCTAAAAGAGAGGAATCCCTTTGTGTCTTTTGTTTGTCGAATTACTCTTGAGGGCGTTTTCCAAGAACACATCCCTCACAAATTTCTTTGGAGAAATGGATGTCTGGTAGACCATCAACCAATACATTCTTGCTAAGTTGTTTCATATATCTAAAATTTAAATTCCTGAACCTTTCGTGCCATATCCTACTGCTTTCATTAGCATGGGTAAGCAGTAAAGCAAAATCTTGTTCAATAAATTCAGAAAATGTGTAAAGACTAGATTGATGATTTACCTCACCGGTAGAAACCCTGGAATTGGTTTTCATGTCATATATATCTACTGCATCAGGTGTGAATATGACTTTCTTTCCGGTGCCGAAATTTTTTATCTGATATGCAGAGAGAATATTGACAGAAATTTTGGGAACGTGCAACACATTCTCGAAGCTTTTGTTGGTGAGTTCAATCCTTCCTTTGTCGGTGACCTCAACTGGAGAGTTTTCCCCCATCATAATAGGAGGACCTTTGCATGCATCCAATGAATAATATACCTCTTTATGTCATCCATGTGGTGTTATTCTCCTGAATCTATGATCCAAGCATCGAGAGAGGATTTGATGGTAATCAAGGCATGGATAGAATTTCATTTCTTGGGATTCTGATCTTCTAGCTTCTTCTTCTTGGCACCCTTGGGGATGTGATCTACAAGGTTATTTTTTTGAAGTATTTGTGTCATTATATCTATCTGTTTATTCATACATGTGGATTCTGGATGGAATCCTTTATGGTAGTATGTTCATTTATCCCCTTTTCTTCCCTTTGATCTGGAGGCATTGTTGAAGGGTTTTGAGTACCCTTCCTTCTTCAGATTTGCATGAGATTTCCTTTTGTCTTTATCTTTAGATTTTTGATATTGATGATCACTTCCATCTTGCACAGTAATTGCATGCACCTTTTGGCCTTTGATTTTTCCCATGTTGATGTTCTTGGTATGCTCTTGTGTCAGAGATTCGATAAATTCCTCAAGAGAAGGCATCTTCCAGATGGCTCCAGAGGAGAATCTAACTGAATGGAATGCCAATACAAACATTCAGAATTCAAGACCAATTTTGGAGAGAATGGTGAGTATTGGATTACTGAGAGGGGGGGTGAATCAATAATAACGTAATTATAATCCTTTTTCTTCAAATGTTATATCAATGTAGAATTATTATCCAATAATGAGCAGTAATAAATAAACAATCACACACATACACAGTACACCAATGTTTTACGTGGAAATCCAAATCGGGAGAAAACCACATAATTCTTTTTCTTATATGTCTTGAAGAATTACATTCATTGGAAGCACCAACTTCCTTTTTTTTCCAGCTGCAATTGGAAGGAGGCTCCAACCCCCTAGTTTCTCAGGCTACAACCTGAAGGAAGCTCGAACTCCCCAAATCTCTGGCTACAACCTGAAGGAAGCTTGAACTCCCCAAATCTCTGGCTACAACCAGAAGGAGGCTACAACCCCCAATGTTTTTTGGCTACAACCAAAAGGTGGATACAACCACCTGTCCTTGCCTCGTCTTGCCACCTTGAAGTAGAAGTAGAATGATGGAACCACTGTCACACTATCACTGTGAGATATATCGCTGTAAGCCTATACCAATAAATCTGAACCATGCATCAACCATGCATCAACCTGTAATCAACCTGTACCATAAACAAGTGCATCAACCATGCACCAACCTG
>ML806464.1:76653-88528 GCA_009831015.1 Picea engelmannii
ATGAGGGTCCTCCAACTTCGTAAGGCCATAACTCTCAAACCGTGAGGAGTTATGTGATGTTCTACATACCACCAGAAATGGCATGACATGTAATATCCATATAGAATAGTATTATCTGAAAATATATCATAACTCATACCGTTTCCCATCAAACAAACTTGGGTCCATTACCCAAACCTGGGGTCTCCAACTTATCATGGCCATAACTCTCTAACCGTGAGGAATTATGTGACGTTCCACATACCACCAGAAATGACATGACAAGAACTATCCATCTAGGATATTTTCCTTGACAAATTCACTGTCCTTCATCTCATTATTCCACAATTAAGCATGGGTTCTCTTACTCCACAAAGCGTCTTCCTGTGAGGGCTTTCACCATAAGGGGACCACTTTGGAGTTCATCCATATTTAATTCTTATCAACCATGACAAAACAATAATGAGTCATATTTACATCAAACACTATTGGGTCCATTACCCAAACCTTTGTGCTACGGGTCTTTCTTCAAGGGTTGACATCAATGACAACCAACCTTAATCAACAGTGAGAACCATTTGTTTCTCCTCCTTAGATTTATCAACCCCTCAAGCCTTGAGTTGCGACAGTAAAACCTTATATTTTGTAAAGAAATATTAGAGATTGTCGAAGATTTTTGGATCAAATGTGAGAAATTCCACCTCGAGCATGTGTCCCCTCATCTCATCCCATTTTCCAAAAATCCCTTCCATGGTGGTCCAGGCTTCATTGGGGGTTTTACAGGAAGATATGTGAAAAAGGAGATTGGGAGAAATGAGACTGAATAATGACTAATAAACATAGGAAAAACCTTAGGAAAAATAAATCCTAGGTGTGTGTGAAGTAACTCCAACACACAAGACCTCTTTTTATATGAGAAAAAGATGGTTATTCAGTTTGGGGATGGGATACAAGGGGTAAAATGGTTAGGAAACCCTCCATAGCCCATAAACTTGATCGAAATACATGTAATTTTTTATTTTTTTTCAACTTTTGGAGGTAAATGTGAGCTAACTAGCATGCAACAATCATATGTATGTTGGATAATTAGCATGCATCTCGCATGTGTATGCAGGATATTAATGTAGAAGGGCACATAAACTATCCAAAAAATGGTTTTTAGAAGGAAACCTCAACAACATGTTTGGAAAAGTATGCAAATGGATGGGCCAATGTCTTGGATGCATAGATGTGGCATTTTTGGGCTATAACATTTACCAAGAACACTTCCTTGATAAACTATTTTGGAAAAGTGTATGTTGGGCAAGTTTGTGACCATATCCTTTTTGCATATCTGTTGTATGTATTTGAAGTTTAGATGGTCGAATCTCTCATTCAATAATCTACTAGTATAATCATCATGCGTTAGTAGTAAAGACGAATCAGATTTAGCAATGAACTTATTGAAATTATACAAACGAGATTGGTGGTTTACCTCACCAACAACAATCATGGAGTTATCATTCATATCTTATATGGTTATGGAATTAGGAGTGAAATCCACCCCTTTTCCTATACCAGAATGCATTATTTGATCAACACAGATAAGATTCACAGATATTTTTGGAACATTCAAGAAATTCTCAAAACTTCCATGTTGGAGTTCTACTTTCCATTGGCCAATGACCTCAACTAGGATATCATATTCCATGAAGATGGGAAGACCTGTGCATGTAGAAATATAATATAAAACATTTTTTGTTGCTACCATATGATGGGATACACTTGAATCTTAGATCCATGCATCAGGAGAAGAGTTAACGACAATCAATGCATGAGAGTTACCTTATTTTTCTAGTGCTTGATCATCTGACTTATTCTTGGCAGCTTCAAGAATGCAATCCCTAAGGTTGTTCTTATAAAGTATGTATGCCATCATATCAATCTGTTTCTTCATACTTGACAGTTTAGGATGATAGCTATGTTTGTAGTAACCACATTTGTTCTTCCCTTTATTTCCTTTTCCACCTCTAGATCCTGAGGAACCATCAAAGGGTTTGGAGTACACTTCCTTCTTTGGCTCTATATGCACCTTTCAAGTCTAAGGAATTCAACTCAACCTCAAGCATATGGTCTCTCACTTCATCTTGTTTTCCAAAGAGATCCTCCAACTCGACCTCATGCATATGGCTATAAGGAACCATGTCATATTCATATGATTTAAATCACCTTCAGATAGTGTCGACTATCAATCAAATATCGAAAGTAAACACAAGATGACAAACAACATGTTGATGTGAAAACTCTATTGCAATTTTCCTGTAGGTGGTGGTTGCACAACGAACTTGTTGCGCAATAGTGACATAATGACCAGAACACCTCCAACTCAGCTTGAATGGTTCAAGAAGTGTACCATCTCATCTCCAACAAACATCAAAAGTGGAAATCATGATTTTGGGTTTCATTTATTGTCATATCAAAGTTGTTATAGTTTAATTAAACGAGTCCAAGTCAACTCCTTCTTTTTGGTACTTCGTTAAAGATTTCATGTTGATTATGTTCAACTGTTAGCACTATTGTAGGATCATAGTTGAATCCGAATTTGATACTATAGACATATGTTTTTGTATATATTCATGCAACCATGAAAATAAAAGGGTTGGGAAGTGTGTAAGGGAATATTATTGAACATATTGTAATATTTCTTTGTTGTTAATGAAAATTGTTAGATCAGAAGTCCTTGAGTTTTGACCACAGAGATACATGTGTTTGTGATATTTTATGCATGTGATTTCTCAATATTTGCTTTCATGTCTTATACTTGATATTTTACAGTTTTTTCTCTGTGTTGATGTGAAATATATGTATCAGAAATCATATTTATTAGATGCTCTGTTGCATGTAGTTTGAGTTGTATTTCTTCTATAATTTCCTTAAGATTCATCCTTGTTAGATTCCTTGAGGGATTATTGTTTTCTCTGTAACCAGTTATCTAAAACACATTTATTTGGCTTAGAATATTACTTTTTGTCTTGCCTTTGTTCAGTCATTTCTTAAATCTACTAGGTATCCAACAAGATCTTCATTGATTTCTAACTTTAGTGACTCCAGAGACTAATATATTTTCTGCCCATATTGCCACCAACCCTATAAATTCATTTTATCTAGAGATCTAGTCTTTGATTTTAACCAAATCAATCCTTTTAGTGATTGATTTGAAGAGAGAGATCCCTCTCTAGTTGAAAGGGATAGATTCCAACCCAAATTTGGTTTTGAGGTTACTCTTGTGTCTTTTTCCTTTCAGCCGAGAAAATTATAAAGAGATAACATTTTGGCGTCATTGTCGGGGAGTGAAGGTGAAATTTTCCCTGGGAAAACGACAAAAAAATTCTAAAACTGGTTCCTGAGAGTGACAGTGAACTAAATACAGCTCTCAATGAATTTTCACTCGGACGACTCCAAATTGGAAGATCAATTTCTAAAGATAAAGTTTGTTACAAAATCCTGGCTACCCAAAGAAAATACACAAGGCATCATCCAAATCCAGATCCTCCACAAGACATTGACAACCCAGAAGGAATTTTGCAGAAAATTAACAAAAAATCAACTCAATCATGTATTTCTCTGGACAGATTTTTGTCATTGCCTAAAGATGGAGTAAAAATAATTGATGACCTTGAATTTGATATTAAATTTGAGCAGTCCTTGTTTAGATCCAAGTCAAAATCTGATTTGACTGAAATTCTATTTAATAATCAGAAATTTCAAACCTGTTTTCATGTTGTCCCTATCCAAGTTGTAGTAATTCCTAGTGAGATCATACAATCAGGTCAAACCCCTTCTAGAGTCATGGCAGTAAGATTTTCCCCATTAGTTCTCCCTGCTGCACTTCATGACCTACCACAGAATTATGCACAAAGAATCATACAGTTTGATGCAGAAGGGGATGTAACAACCAAACAACATTTAGATAGGTTCATTGATTTCATAGATATTGAAGAAGTAGATGATGAATATATTAAGGTGAGGTTATTTGCACAAAGTTTTTCAGGAGTAGTTAGGAAATGGTTTAAAGATCTCCCAATAAATAACATTCCTAACTTTGAAAATTTTGAAACTCTTTTTCTTGGGAGATGGGGGAGTAAGAAAAACCCTTTGTAGTTATTGAGACAATACAACCATTTAAAGAGACTCCCTGCTAAGCAGTACAAGAGTTTTCAGACAGATTTATGAAGGTCTATAACTCCATTCTTGATCAAGTAAATCCTCCCCAAGGAGTTTCTCAACTCTATTATGTTGATGCATTCGAGAGTGAATTTTCCTTGTTACTAAGAGAAAGAAGGTCCACTTCTCTTACTAATATGATGAATGATGAAATAGAAGTGGAAGTGAATTTAGTTGCATCAGGGAAGATCAAGCTCCAAATAGAATCCAATAGAAAGAAAGATAAAGAAGAAACACTACCCTCTACTTCTCAAGGTTTAGATGAAAAATTTGACTTAATGGTAAATACTATGGAGAAATTGGTGGAAAAATTGTCATTGGATGATAAGCCTCGTGAACTTCAAGCCATAAATCAAAACTTTAGGAGACCTCCAGTTCCTCAAATAAGACATAGAGAACAAAGGATTCTAGCTTATCAACCAGTTAGATCTCCTTTCCAAAATAATTATGTTGCAGAATTGTTTGAGGAACCTCCTGAAGGTATTCATTGTTTTGTTCTAGAAGGGCACAAGTTTACATAACTAAAGAAGAACACAATATGTTTATGCAAGATGAGGAATTAAAGGAGAAAGAGGATTACATGAAAGGATATCAGAATGCCATCATGGAATTTCAAAAACAATATAACCTCAAGAATAAGAAGATTGCAACAAGTACTCCAAAGGATCCTAGATATGACATGCCCTCTTCCAGTCATCAAGAAAAGGTTTTTCCAAAGAAGGATACATCAAATAAAGGCAAACAGAAAGAAGATCCTCCAAAAAAAAAAGAATATCCACCTAGAGATGTTCTAGAGGTAAGAAGAGAAGCAATTCTAAAGGAAGTAGAAAAATATCAACCCTCCTTTAATTTTGAAAATGAAATGGAAAAGATTAAGATTTATTTACCTTTTAATGAGATGACCAATAATATGGAATACAAAAATCAAATTGTAAAGATGCTTAAAATGGAAAACACCCCATACACCCTTAATGTACAAGATGACCATCATGATATTTTATTTGGTCCCTGAGTTGAGGAAAGTGAAAATTATGATGATGTGCCTCCTTTCTATGTCATCCTAAATATTCATAATGTAACTCTTCATAATGAAATGTTAGATTCAGGAGCATATCACAACCTTATGCCAAAGGTGATCATGGACGAGTTGGGTTTGGATATCACTAGACCATAAAAGGATCTGTTTTCTTTTGATTCAAGAAAGGTGAAATGTTTGGGTTTAATCAAGGATATTGCTGTTACTTTAGCTTAGATCCCATAAAAAACTATGATAATGGATGTAGTTGTTGTAGATATTCCTCCTAAATTTGGAATGTTACTATCAAGATCATGGGATGATAAACTCAAGGGTGCCTTGCAAATGGACATGTCCTATGCCACAATGCCAGTCTTTGTTCAGGACATAAGCTTATATAGGGAGGTTCATTTGAAATACATGGTGAGAAACAAAGATAAACCCAACAATCACCCTAATTATTCAATTGAGACTGGCATTGGATATTCTATTTTCTATAATGATTTGTGTTGTGAGGAAGATGATCAGATTGTTTCAAAGGATCAACAAACATGATCAGTTTCAGGACAAAACAACAAGGAGGATGAAGGTGTCTGGAATATGGATTTTTATGGAGAAATCAACAAAGAGGGAGCAAGGGAAGGTGTTTGCATCATTTCTCTTGACACTATCTCAAAACTGTGTTCTTACAAATTGGCTTTTGATTGCACAAATAATATGGCCGAATATGAAGCTATTATTTAGGATTGGGGGTTTTAAAGGATTTTAAGGCTAAGAAGATATATGTGCATGGAGATTTTGAGCTTATAATCAACCAAATTAAAGAAACATATCAAACTAAACATCCTAGAATGAGAGAATATAAGAACCTTGTCTTGGATTTGCTTGAATATTTCTCTGAATATAACATTTCAGTGGTACCACAGGAACAAAATCAGATTGCAGATCCTCTTGCCACATCAACAAGCATTTTTAAAATTCCAATTTATCCCAACAAGAAATATGAAATTGAAGTAAAACACATGCCATCTATCCCAGATAATGTTAAACACTGGAAAGTATTTGAAAATGACAAACAGATTATCAGATTTTTGCAGTCGTAAGAAGAGTATGAAAATGTCCAAATTGATGAAGAATTTTTTTATGATGAAGATGAAAATGAAAATCTTGTATCAGTCTTAGATAGGTATGTGAATCAAATAGCAGGAAGAGAGATTATTCAACTAAAGAACAATACAATTCCAAAGGGTCTTGTGCCTCTTGAAAAATTGTTTGATGAAAATGATGAGGCTAAAAATCCTAGGGTAAGTCCAAATGAAAGTGAGGTTGATGAATTTAATATAGGGATTGATAAAGAATCTAAAATTGTCAAGTTGTCTAAGTCCCTGTCCTCTGAAAAACATAGAGAAATATCTTGAATTAATGAGACAATTTTCTGATGTGTTTGCTTGGAGTTATGAAGACCTAAAGGTTTATGATAAAGGCATCATTTAGCATATGATACCAGTTAAAGAAGATCAGAAACCTTTTAGACAAAAATTGAGAAGAATAAATCCACTCTTTTTGCCACTCATTGAGAAAGAAATAAGGAAGTTATTTGATGCCAAGATAATTGTTTCTTTGAGATTCTCCAAATGGTTGGCTAACCTTGTACCTGTCAGAAAGAAAAATGGAGAAATAAGGCTTTGTATAGATTTTAGAAATTTGAATAGAGTTTATCTTAAAGACAATTATCCCTTGCCAAAAATGGATCACATCCTACAAAAGAGTGTAAGCTCCCAGAGAATGTCAATGTTGGATGGGTTTTCTGGATACAACGAGATCATGGTGCACCCGGATGACCAAGAGAAGGTAGCATTTACAACCCCATGGGGCACTTTCATGTATGCTAAGATGCCTTTCGGACTCATGAATGCAGGGGCAATTTTCCAGAGGTCTATGGACATAGAATTCGCTGAGGAGAAAGATAAATTCATTGTGATTTACTTGGATGATATACCTATGTATTCAGATTCTGACATTGAACATTTGCAACATTTGAAACAGGTGTTTGAGAAATGCAGAAAATTTGGGATCTCTCTCAACCCAAAAAAGTCAAATTTTTCTATGCAAGAAGGTAAACTATTGGGACACATAATTTCAAGAGATGGGATCAAAATTGATCCTAACAGAGTGGTTGCAATACATAAAATTAGTATTCCAAGGAGCAAAAAAGAGGTACAATCCTTTTTAGGTAGGGTAAATTTTTTTAAGAAGGTTTATCCCTAACCTTTCTAAAATAATAAAGCATATCAAAAACATGTTGAGGAAAGGAAATGAAATAAAATGGACAACAACTGAAAAACGCTCTTTTGAAGAGGTGAGGGAAGCCCTAACCAAAGCTCCTGTGTTAATCATCCTAGATTTTTCAAAGGATTTTATCGTTTTCTCCTTTGTCTCGGAACACACTATAGCAGGAGTATTAATGTAGAAAAATGATCAGAACCAAGAGCAACCTATTTCCTTTTCTAGAAGGTCTTTAAGAGATTCAACTCTTGAGTACAATATTATGGAGAAACAGACCTATGCCTTAGTTAAGTCTTTGAAAGAATTCAGGATGTATGTTTTACACTCTCATGTCCTTGCATATGCTCCCAATAGTGTTTTGAAGGTTATCTTGACTCAACCTGATCCTGAGGGAAAGAGAGGTAAGTGGATTGCAGCCTTGTTAGAATATGATGTGGAAATTAAGCCTACAAAATTAATCAAAGGACAAGGTCTTGCTCAAATGATGACTCAATCTAATTTTGAGTTATTGGGAGTAAATTTTATTTATGATATCTCACAAGATATAGAAGAAGAAACCTCTCCTCAGATAAGCCATAAATTTTTGGATTCATCTTGGTACAGTGACATCATCTTTGTTTTACAAAATTTGCAGGCCCCTCCTGAATTGTCAAAAACTAAAGCCAGATTTTTGAAGCAAAAGGAAATAAAGCTTTGCATGCTTAATGATTCCCTCTATTGGAAAGACCCGGGTGGAGTATTATTTAAATGTCTTACAG
The DNA here is from genome assembly GCA_009831015.1 of Picea engelmannii. Taxonomy (NCBI): domain Eukaryota; kingdom Viridiplantae; phylum Streptophyta; class Pinopsida; order Pinales; family Pinaceae; genus Picea; species Picea engelmannii. Next base: position 84,895 of record ML806464.1, read on the forward strand.
AAGTTGAAGCTCAAAAAACCATGAAATAGTTCCATGAAGGTGACTGTGGAGGTCATCATTACTGGAAAACAACAATTAATAAAATTATGAGATCAAGTTTCTATTGGCCTACCATATTTGTTGATGTATATAAAAAAGTTTCTACTTGTCACGAATGTAAGATTTTTGAAGAAAAAAGAAAAATGTTTCCTTTACCACTGAAACTTGTTTCTATAGAAGCCCATTTCCAACAATGGGGTTTGGATTTCATAGGGGAAGTACATCCTTCATCTTTAGCTCAACACAGATGGATTTTAACAACCACAAATTATTTCACAAAATGGATAGAATTTTTACCTACCCGTCAAGCCACTAATTCAGTCATCACACAATTTCTGGAAAATGATATACTCTCAAGGTTTGGTTGTCCAAGAAGGATTATTATGGATAACACTGTTGCTTTTAAGTCTAAGAAACTAGTTGAATTTTGCACTAATTATGGTATCACACTCAGTCACTCAACAACCTATTACCCACAAGGTAATGGTTTGGCTGAATCATCTAATAAGAGTTTGATAAGGATCATCAAAATGTTACTACAGGAGAAAAAGAAATCTTGGCACAAGAAACTGATTTTTGCACATTGGGCAGACAAAGTGAGTACAAAGAAGTCTATTGGCACATCTCCATTTTAGTTTGTTTATGGTACAGAGGCATGTTTTCCTACTTCTGTTGGACTGTCGGTCATGAAGTTGTTGCAAGAAGTAGATGTTGAACCAAACCATGTTCAGAGAAGAATAAGTCAGTTAGTTCATGTTCATCAAATGAGAGAAGAGGTTCTTAATAATGTTCAACTATATCAAGACAAAATGAAGAATTTTTTTGATAGGAGAACTAAGGCTGATGAATTTCAGATCAATGATTTGGTTTTAAAATGGGATGCAAGAAATGGAGACAAGGGTAAACATTCTAAATTCAAAAATATTTGGAAGGGGCCATACAAAGTTGCAGCATATCATGGGAATAATGCATTCCTATTACAAGAGATGAATGGAAAATACATAAGTGGAGGACCTGCTAATGGCATGTTTCTCAAGCACTATTTTACTTAAAGCATTTCATTTTTTCACTTCATTGTAAATATCCATTTCTTTAGTATTTTCGTTTTGGGTACTACTCAACAAAATTTGAAGCCCGAAGAGAAGGCCTTAAGGTCTGATGAATAATGACAAGTGTGTTTGTACATAAAATATCAGGTCAATTTGAGTCATTTTAGTAGAAAACAAAAAAGCCCAATAGATAAGGCTACTAGTCTATCTGTTCTTTGGCACCTCATAGGGAGGATGCCATCCCCATTGGAGCCTATCTTCGTGTCTTATAAATAGGTTGTTAGGTTTTGAATAAGATTATAGGATAAAGTCATGTCTTGTGTTAAATAAGAACATTGTATGATTTTTTCTTAAATCATGAGTCATAGGTTTGTTTGTGATGGGAACAGTTTCCTTTTTTAACCATGTAACTTATGGTTTTTATTTCCAAGATGTGGGTTGTCATGTCACTAAAAGGTCATTATGAAGTATCATGATGTCGATTCAAGTCAGTTAGAATCAGTGTTGTCAAAGTTCTAATGATTTCATGAAATCAAATCTATCAAGGACATGTGACATCATCAAGAAAACCATTGTGCAGTGCGAGTTGTTGCACAACGTCCTAATGCTGCGTATTGAGGTACAGTGAGGTATGATGGTAATAATTCATGATTTAAATTGAAGTGATATTTCAAAATTTTCCTTCCTCCAGGTAAAGGAAGCTTCAAGAATCGTTTCTCTTATCCACGACTTCAAAACCTCTTGGCCAAGCTTGTTGTGCAAAGGACGTTGCTCTCATTTATTGTGCACAAGTTCCTGCTATGTTCGTTGTTGTGCACTGCGCAAAGGTTGATGTTTTCATTACTGCACAGAGGTTGTTGTTTTCATTTCTATGCAGAGCATGCTACTCTCATTTGTTGCGCATAGGATCCAGAGTATCAGAATTTGAAGTGTTAACTTGATACAACAAGTTGAAAATTGGAACCTATTATTGTGCACCTGTTCTAATCATCGCTAGACATGGTTAAAATTCACACAGGGTTGATATATACCAACATCATGACAACTCAAGAACATAGAAGAAAGAATGTAAAGGGTGGTGATATCATGAGGTTTGAGCCAAAGGGTTTAAATTTGGTAAATGCAGACCCAACAATCAGAGCATCCTTTGAACAAGTGGGTTGCATCAGGTTTTGTGAAAAACTTTAGGGGTACAACAGACATGTGGCGAGGGAGTTTGCAGAGAATTTAGATGGCGCTAAGGCTAGGGTGGGAAACCTCCAGTTGCAGGTTTTTGAAGATAGCATTGTTGCTGCAACAGAAATCACTTCTCATGGAGAAGAGTGGTTCAAAGGTATGCAATTAGATCTATCTTACTATCATGATTTTCTAAATCCTGAATTTAAAAACACTAAATTTGGAGCCACCACACCTAGAGAGATTTTATTGGAAAACCATAGTGATTTTTTGAGGGTAATCCAAAGGTTTTTTACATGTGAAGGGAGATTTACTAGGGTTTACGAATACCATATTAGACTCTTAATGCACTTCGCTGGTAAGAAGCCCTTGAATATACCATATTACCTTTTTAGAAGTCGAGGAAAGATGGCTGACAGAGTACAACTAAGGAAAGAGCAAGGAGATGCTAGCCTCTTCCATTTTTATTTGATCAAACTGTTAGTATTAGAAGAATTGAGAAAGAGAAATCAAGACTGGGAGTCTTTTCTAATTTCATCAAGCATAGAAGTAGATTCCCTAGGCAACCCACAAAGCTTGAGAAATACACCCTCATCAGTAGAAAAATTGGCACATCAATCCCTGAGAGTTTTATTAAGAAAATGGAAAAAGAGACTGAAGATCCTGTAGTAAGTCAACAGACTAAGAAGAATGGGAAGAAACTCCAATTCTCTCCAGAAGTGACTGAAGCTCCTAGAAAACCACTCACTAGGTCTACAGCAAAGAGAATGCATGTTATTCATACATCACAGGAAACTAGTGAAATTTCAGAATCCTTCATACAACCAACTCTCTCAGATGACAAAGACACTTCAATTATTGAGTTGCAAGAACAATTGAAGAAGACTCACTTTGCCATAGCACAGTTGCAGCATGAAAATATAGAATTGAAGAATAATTCTCTAGAAGAGGTTGTCAGGAAAGATACCTATGTGATAGAAGAAAGGTCAGCACTATCAACTCCAACTGGTTCCAAAACAAGGAGTAAAGGGAAAGCAGTAGAACAAACGCCAGAGGTAAAGGAGATTCCTAAGTCTAATATGTCTTTAACAAGGTCCTCAACTAGAAAGTTGGAACATCAAGAGGAAATTCCAGCGCATAATCAACCAACAGAAAAGAAATATGATGAAGGAAAGCACACTTTCAAGAGGCTAAACAAACAGCTCAGAGAAGCACAAGATGTGATATTTCAACTCAGATAGAGAGATAGAAAATTCAAGATAAAGTTCACAAAACACCTAAGAGACTGTGGACCTGCAATAGACAACGCTACATCAATGGTGAGAAGAACCCTTCCATTACACAGACAGTTGAAGAGTTTTTATCAGCAA
>ML806464.1:98623-113298 GCA_009831015.1 Picea engelmannii
AATACATGCAATTGTGTAAATGGTGATAGCAGAGACTGGTATTATGCTCATTAGCATTCATATAAGCAACTTGCAGATGATCTCCGAGGAGAAACAACATTGAGCATTTCAGGTAGGGGTTTGCCCACAAGTAAGACTCATTACCCAATAACGAAAAACAAGCATGTGGATCTAGGCCATATTTTACGGTCTTTATACATAATCTTCAAGAAAAGAAAGGCATGTGGTTGTGCAGACCCACATTGTTGGCTGCAGACGAATAAGACAAGAGAATGTACATGCAAGTATTTACAGTTGAAGACTGGCAAACAAAGTAATCATAAGAAGTCCCACTACCAATATACTTTCTCTACAATTCCTCCACCAGTTCGAACAACAAAGAGAAGCCTATCCGCGACAGGTGGAATGCCCCAAAGAAGTGGCACAACAACTGCCATTGTTATCTTCTCATGCAAGTCTCCTTTTCTCTCCTTTTCAGTAGCTACAACCTGCTCAGAGTTCATTATCATTTATTACATAAGTTGAATGAAAAACATTTATTTGTGATACCTTGTTTGTCCTAGTAAGAATCAAACAACTCTCTCAAGTCTCTCTATGTTGTACAATCTAAAGTTAGGTCCATGTTTTTTCCTTTCCTATTCAATTTATTTCTGCCTTTCATAAAGGACTCAACAAAGTAAGGAAATCTGTGGAGTGCATACTTTAGGTTGTCAAATACTTATCTTTGTGCAAAAGACGTAATCTGGTAAAGTTAACATGACAAGGAACAACAATTTTACAAGGAACGTAGTTTTTTTTTTACTTTGATTGAATACTAAATTAAAATTGTGTCTGTTGGACCATATCCAGTAGTCCAATCCATGAAGAAAAAAGGTGCACCATCACAAGGCCAATCATAAAGCCTTAAACTTATCAAATCTCCTGCAGAATTTGTGCAAGAATGGCAAGCATAAGATATTTTAAAAACATTTGGCCAAACATGATTGGTTGATTATAGCAATATGCATCGAGATCGATGATTCATGCCTACATTAAATCTAGGAATATGAGGCATAATAAAACCTGTCATTACCTCATGACAACCAAATGAAACAATATCTACCTTTCAAACAGTCGAGACAGAATATGGATTGCACTGTGCAACAAAAGGGTACTTGACCAGTGAGGCTTAACAGAGGTCATAGTTCCACAAGTCATAGTTCTTTGGGTCATTCCAGAGGTCATAGTTCCAAAGGGTGTAGTTCTAGAGGTCATAGTTCCACATGTAATTCTAGAGGGTGTAGCTCCATAGGTCACAATTCCATAGGTCATAGTTCCATGGGTCATAGTTCCAAAGGGCATAGTTCCAGAGGTCATAGTTCTAGAGGGCGTAGTTCCAAAAGTCATAGTTTTTGGGGTCATTCCACAGGTCATATTTCCAGAGGTCGTAGCTCTAGAGGTCATAGTTCCAGAGGTCATAGTTCCACGGGTCATAGTTCTTAGGGTCATTCCACAAGTCATAGTTCCAGAGGGCGTAGTTCCACAGGTCATAGTTCCACAGGTAGTTCTACAGGTCATAGTTCCAGAGGTCATAGTTCTAGAGGGCATAGTTCAAGAGGTCATAGTTCCAGAGGGAGTAGTTTCAAAGGGGGTAGTTCCAGAGGTCACAGTTCCAGAGGTCATAGTTCCAAAGGTCATAGTTCTAGAGGTCATAGTTATAGAGGGCATAGTTCCATAGGTCATAGTTCCAGAGGGAGTAGTTCCACAGGTCACAGTTCCACAGGTCATAGTTCCAAAGGTCATACTTCCAAAGGGCATAGTTGATCAAAATCTGGACCAGGGGTCAAATTTTAGCTCAAAAATCAACATTCTCAGAATTGCCTCAAAACAAACGTGAGCGTAGCCCTCTTCATCATGAACCCAACGCAACTCGTTTCATCTCAAATGGACGTCGGGAGCAAGAGATATCGCGATCTGTTCAAATCGCCAAACAAGGAAAAAAAATGGATGCTGACTGTGCAGTCCGTACAGTCTGTACGAATGTTGACATGGCATGACCATACGCTGACATGGCTTGACCGTACATGCTGACGTGGCAGAGGTGACATGGCAGTTTCATATTGGCAGTTGTGGTGGAATCAGTTGACGACACGTGGCAATTTCTTGACAAATGTTATGGTGCCACGTGGCCCATTCATGGGCTGCCATGTGGCACCCGGCTAATCGTTTGGGTGTTGGTTAAAATTTTATGGAGTCCACCGGACTCGAACCCCATACCTCCGTGTGCGTGCAACGCCTTAACAAAGTCCCCTCGACCACTATACCACGCATTATTTCTTATAAGGTACATGTTAAAATATACATTTGAATTTGATTGAAAGTTAATGTGGCGGGGAGTCGGGCTGGGGCTTAGCCCCAGCCCGCTGTTACAACACATTATCATATGACCATTGTAAACGGAGGTTTGGCATGCGCGGGGATTGTTTAAAATGTTCAAAGCTCCGGTCATATTCAACACCACATGACTGTGTCCGTTGGCGCGCATATTTTGTGGCATTTAGCCCGTGGTTCGGGCGTCATACCATGTGACCACAACCGGGAGCGCGGGGGGATTAAAACAATTACGTTTTGTTTACTAGCCCGAGGTCATATAGTGACCCTCATGTGCCCGTGGTTTTGGCGGTTAGGGGCTGGAGACGCCCTAACCGTCCTACGGTTTGCACCGTTGGCGCGGTTGCGCCCGGTGCCAGGTTTTTGCGCTTAAATAAGCGTGTGTGCCAGGTTCACCATGGAAGGGTGTGTTTTGTAGATGCAGAGACAGCAAGCTTGAAGGAGGAGAATGGCAGGAGGCCTATCTTCCTCAGTTTTTGGCCGATTGAGGTGCCGTAAAAGCCCAGCTAGGGGTTTTTGAACGTCCTGAATCCATTGGCACTGTTATCAAGGCCATTTGAAGATTATTTTGCAGGATTTTAGCCATTGAAGTTTCAGCAAGCTCCAGGGAGCTTGAAGCCCTCATTGATTGAGGACATGTTTTGGTGAGCCTATGTTTGTTTTCTGTGATTGAATAATCATTTTTGGCTAATTGTTATGCTTTGAACACATTGGGATAGGTTGCAGAGGTTTTTGAGGACTTTTACAGGTGTTTTTGCCAAAGAGAAGCTCAGGGAAGCTTATGGCCACATGTAGAAGAGGTCATGCCTGGATGGGCCATGATCCGTTTTCAGAGTTTTATTAGTCATTTTTGGGGTTTTTATGTGTTTTGATCTCAATGGTATAGCCTGTTTTTCCATTGGAGTTGAGCAGCATCTTGTAAAAGAACTTTTGACTAATTAATCCCAGAGAGCCAAGTCCATTAATGGAGGCTCAAGGAGATGTAGCCCGAAGGGGGGTGAGCTCCTTTATCATGTTGTTCTTATTGTGAGTTTGATGGTTTATTTGCTGCAAGTTGTGTTGCTGTGTATTTATTGAAAGTACATATATAACCATTTTAAAGAACATATCCTCACACATAAGCATTTACAAGAAGATACATAAGTTTGGCACATAATTTATCTTGCATATTTTAACACATGAAGCAAGGTCCTGTAAAGTTTATTTTAATGAAGTAGAGGGTGCTTGCATAGCATAACAAGTCAGCCTTCTATTTTTAGATCAATAGTTCCAGAGGTCATAGTTCCAGAGGGCGTATATCTAGAGGTCACAATTCCACAAGTAGTTCTAGAGGGCGTAGCTCCAACGGTCACAATTCCATAGGTCATAGTTCCACGGGTCATAGTTCCAGAGGTCATAGTTCTAGAGGTCTTAGTTCTAGAGGTCATAGTTCTAGAGGGTGTAGTTCTAGAGGTCATAAATCCTGGGGTCATTCCACATTTCAAAGTTCCAGAGCACGTAGTTCCAGAGGTCATAGTTCCATAGGGTGTGGTTCTAGAGGTCATAGTTTCACAAGGTGTAGTTCCATAAGTCATAGTTCCACAGGTCACAGTTCCACAGGTCATAGTTCCAGAGGTCATAGTTCTAGAGGACGTAGTTTCAGAGGTCATAGTTCCAGAGGGCGTAGTTCCACAGGTCAAATTTCTAGAGAATGTAGTTCCAGAGATCATAGTTCCACATGTCATAGTTCTAGAGGTCATAGTTATAGAGGGCGTAGATCCACAATTCATAGTTCCACAGGTCATAGTTCCATAGGTCATAGTTCCAAAGGTCATAGTTCCAGAGGGCATAGTTCTAGAGGTCATAGTTCCAAAGTTCATAGTTCCAGAGGGCGTAGATCTAGAGGTCACATTTCCATAGGTCATAGTTCCACGGGTCATAGTTACAGAGGTTATAGTTCCATAGGGCGTAGTTCCAAAGGTCATAGTTTTGGAGGACGTAGTTCCAAAGGTCATAGTTCCTGGGGTCATTCCACAAATTTCCAGAGGTCATAGTTGCACAAGGCGTAGTTCTAGAGGTCATAGTTCCAAAGGTCATAGTTGTAGAGTGCGTAGTTCTAGAGATCATAGTTCCATAGGTCATAATTCCACAGGTCATAGTTCTAGAGGTCATAGTTCTAGAGGGCGTAGTTTCAGAGGTCATAGTTCCAGAGGTCACAGTTCCATAGGTCAAAGTTCTAGAGCACGTAGTTCCAGAGCATGTAGTTCCAGAGGTCATTGTTCCAGAGGGCATAGTTCTAGAGGTCATAGTTCCAGAGGGCATAGTTCCACAAGTCATAGTTCCACAGTTCACAGTTCCACAGGTCATAGTTCCATAGGTCATAGTTCCAAAGGTGATAGTTCCAGAGGGCATAGTTCTAGAGGTCATAGTTCCAGAGGTCATAGTTCCAGAGGGTGTAGATATAGAGGTCACAGTTCCATGGTTCATAGTTATAGAGGTCATATTTCCAGATGGCGTAGTTCAAGAGGTCATAGTTCCAGAGGGCATAGGTCCATAGGTCACAGTTATGTTCCAAAGTTCATAGTTCCAAAGGGCGTAGTTCCAAAGGTCATAGTTCTAGAGGTCATAGTTCTAGAGGTCATAGTTCCAGAGGGAGTATTTCCACAGGTCACAGTTCCATCGGTCATAGTTCCAAAGGTCGTAGTTCTAGAGGTCACAGTTCTAGAGGTCATAGTTCCAGAGGGCGTAGTTCGAGAGGGCATAGTTCTAGAGGTCATAGTTCTATGGGTCATAGTTCCAAAGGGTGTAGTTCTAGAGATCATAGTTATAGAGGTCATAGTTCCTGGGGTCATTCCACAGGTCATAGCTCCATAGGGCGTTAGTTCCAAAGGGCGTAGTTCCAGAGGTCGTAGTTCCATAGGGTGTAGTTCCAGAGGTCATAGTTCCACAAGTCATAGTTCCACAAGTCATAGTTCTACGAGTCATAGTTCCAGAAGTCATATTTCTAGAGGGCGTAGTTCCAAAGGTCATAGTTCCACGAGTCATAGTTCCTATGGTCATTCCATAAGTCATAGTTCTAGAGGGCGTAGTTCATAGTTCCACAGGTCATAGTTCATGGGTCACAGTTCCAAAGGTCATAGTTCCTAGGGTCATTACGTAGGTCATAGTTCCAGAGGGCTTAGTTCCTATGGTCATTCCACATGTCATAGTTCCATAGGTCGTAGTTCCAGAGGTCATAGTGACAAGGATGATAGAAATGCTCTAAAAATTATGTTGGAAGTAATTAATATTTGGTCTGGACAGTGAGTAAGCTTGATTGGAGCTCTGTGACATCCCTTTGAGTTCTATAGATTGAAAATCTGTCCACTTAGTATATTTTTAGTATCAACCTTAGTTTTTAGTTAGAAGTGTTCTTTAAATATGTACAATTATAGCTCTAAAATTATAGTGACTTTGATATATTATCTTAGGCTGACCTTAGATGATAGGGATATTTTGCAACAAAAGTCAAATTAGTCGACTATTCCTACAATATGAAATGATCAAAATGATCTTGCTAGCATGAAAGTGGAACAAAAGATTGCAAAATGGCATATTTTATATCAGAAAATAGGCCTTTGGCATACAAAATACCAGGATAGATAGACTTGAGAACATACAAACTGCAAAAGTATTTTTTCTTGAGATGCCCCATCAACCTTTGATGTACTTGAGATCATCTTGTTGAATTCAAAGATCATCATTCTTCGTTATATTCAACCATTGATATTGGTGTATTGTTTAAGACCGAGGAAGATGATTGACGATTATTTTCCTTCACATTTCTGTTTCTAAAACTTTTATGGTCATCTTCATATCAAATACCTCATTACTATTGGAGAATACTACAAAACTGAGTATTATACAAGTAGGCTGTAGCTTTAGATCAAATAAATACTAATAGTACAACATGGCAATCCTTCAATTGGAAAGCACTGAAATTCTGCAGAAGCATCTAAAATGACACTTTGCAATTAAGACTTACATTGTTCCATTAATCCCTCTTCCAACTTGAGATGAACTTGAAAACTTGTATTTAATTGCAATAGTTTCTTTCCTTTTGCTTTCTTCAAACATGATTCGGGTTTGAAGAAGAAGATTATTTCTTTTTCAATATATCTAAAATTTCAAAAGTCATTTTCTCAATACACGTCACTTTTTAATCAATAATAGGTATGAGCATTTATGTATCACATTAGACATTGAATTCTTGAAAAAAAATGGTGCCCACTATGCACAAATAAAGTGCTCGAAATTTGGAAACTTCAAGCTTTGAAACAATGTGACATTCTTATATGAAAAAACAACTAATGGATAAAAATGCAATTGATATATACTACAATTTTCAGCTTGAAAAATTCAAACTAAGAGATACAAGCCAAAGACATTGTGGCTGTAAATTGCAAAAGATGGCTCAGAAAAATAATGCTAAAAAACAACCCAACATTCAAGCATGTAAGGGAATATTGAAGGTTGGAAATAACAGTGAGAAACCAAGAATATTCATCCATGCAATCATGGGATTCATGGCTGGAAATGACCTGTTCAATATCACACCTAAACAGATTTTAGTTTCACAACACAATCTGGAAAATTATATGGGTCTTCCTTACTGTTTTATGAGAGTAATTTCTAGCTTTAGTTGTAGTAAAGCAAGGTGGGTATGAGGCTTCCAATATCGTACTTGGAAGAGTAGTGTTGGGGATACATTACATAGATCTCGGAATCGTATCAAACCTGTAAAAACTACTTAGAACGTAGAAAAATCCAATTTATGAGTTGAAGCCTTATTATGAAGATTTTCTCAACTGATTTACAAATTATTAAGTATGGGATATGTGGGTTTGTGTATCTATAACTGACAAATATCACAAATTGTCAAGAACCTGTGGATCATTGCAGGAAACTAACGAACATCCACATGAAACTCTTCTGATTGTTTCTTTGAATAACTACACCTTAACATACCTAAGATATACATACAAAATAGTCTTGGGGAGATCATTGTTCAAAATAATCATAACATACTACGTTTGTATCATAAACTCGATGCCTCACTCGTCTCATGTCAAAACTAATTTCTAGAATTTGCTTAATATATTGTATGCAAGGTTTTATGCATGAATGGTTGCATGAGTCTATTTAAAAACAATAGATTTGAAAATCACTAGGAAAAACAACAATGGACTAATATTTTGGTGCTTCAAACCATATGTATAACCAAAAGCTTGCCAATGGAAAACATGTAATTTTCATAGCATGTGATTATAGATGGAAATGACAAAGAGTTTTCAAGTAATGATTATTTTGCAAATGTTCTCATGCAGAAATGCAAATCCTTTAATGGATAATCTTTGACAAGAACGGGAATTAACGAAATCAAGTACTAAAAAATTCAAAGGCAAATGCAAGATTCAACAACCATGGAAGCATCCAATGCATTTTTGCTCAAAATTTTCATGTTTACATAATCATGAAACCTCCATTACATAAACACTAAACCTTCAATGTATGATCATGGATATCCAATGTATGAGCATAAAAATTCTCCAAAGAACCTCCTACCCAAAGACAAGTTTGTGCACAAATGCAAATCCTTCAATGTTACATGCAAGAGACAAAAGAAGGAGCTTTCGTAAACTTYGATAGTGAAKATTTAAATGCACATAATARATGGAAGACTTTGCAATCATAYMATGGTTGAACAAACCACCTTTAATAAAATGGWYTTTGTAATGCATTGTGCCTTAAAACTAGTAAAAAATGAGAAATCCATATTACCAACTTGTAAGTGATTTGTAAATGGAATTGGTTAAATCCTTCAATTTTTTTCATCGAAAACAAACTCCCATTTAACATGAGATATTGAAGATACATTGTAGTGTTGGAGTCTTGGACACACACTCTTTTTGTCAATGGCTAACATTTTAGTTGTTTTATAATCAAACATTGAATCCTTTATAATCTCATAAAATCCTTGAGCATAAACATAAAGAGTATATGTAAGTACAAAGATTTAAATGGAATTGTATTCATTTAAATCTCTTTTTCAATCCGTCTTCCAACTTGAGATGAGCTTGAAAATGTGTCTTTAATTGAAATGGTTTTTAACCTTTTTCTTTTTTCGAACATGATTGGGGTTTGACTAAGAAGATTATTCATTTTTCAATAAATCTACAATTTCATAATTCATTTTCTCAATACAAGTCACTTTTTAATCAATAATAGGTATGAGGATTTATGTCTTGCTTTGGGCATTGGATTCTTGAAAACAAATGGTGCCTACTATGCACAAATAAAGTGTTGGAAATTACACTAATTTGACTTAGAAATTTCAAGCTTTGAAACAATTCAACATTCTTGTATGAAAAAGAAATTGGTTGCAAAAAAATTCATTGATATACACTACAATTTCCATCTTGAAAAATTCAAAGTAAGAGATGCAAGCTATAGAAGAATATTTCAATATTTCACTCACCTCTTGACTTTTTTCCCAAGGTAAACTCACAATTTCTATTTCATCATGAAAAGGAAAGTGCATTTCGTAAGTGCTAAGCGCACAAAAAAATTACCTTTCACAAGGCATCAAAACATTTCAAAATACTAAAAATCACGGAGTCCTAGACAACTACTAACACTGAGGGCATATTGTCCCAATATTATAAAACATAGCAGCATTAAGTAGTCTAACCAAGTTCAAACTCATCTCAAGAAGCTAATAAAGTCATGCCTTGGAGCATATACTATATTGTCAATAACATATCATAGCAGGGAAAGGTACAACATGTTCCCATATACACCAAAAAAGGCTAGAAGCCACAAAAAGAGATCGTCACAGCTCAAAAGAAAATTGGATTAGAGCTGGAAATGATTTGAAAACCTCCATGAACATCTGCATAAGCTAGATCAGAACTAAAATTTTGAAACTTGGGCTAGAAATGATTTGAAAACCTCCATGAACATTTGCATAAGCTAGATCAGAACTGAAATTTTGAAACTTGGGCTGGAAATGACTTCAAAGTATCCATGAATAGTTGCATAAACTAGGCTGGAAATAACTTCAAGATCTCCATGAACAACTGCATAATCTAGAACAGAACTCAAATTCAAGGAAACTATGCATGAATAGGCCTTCAGACAGTTGTAAGCTTCTCATTTACCTTGTCTTCCACCTCAACAACAATAGAAGAATAAAAATTCAGAGCCTCTTTTGATAATGAGTCATCCTGCATATTAAGTTCTCTATAAACATGAGAATAAGAAACAAAAACCAACTGAGTTTCAATTTGATTGATGTGATCATATAGAGAAAGAAGCAAATTTATAATCCAGTTGATAACAAGCAAGGAGTCACAAAAGATTTGCAAGTGAGATACATTTCTACTAACAACACATTTAAGCATAAGCAACAAAGCTAACAATTCCGCAAAGTTGTTATAAGTTGGAACCATTCACTAACCCTACTTTGAACCTTATAAAATGAGTGTCATAAAAGTATAATATACCACCAACACCACAAAAAACCAGATCACCTTGCAAGGCAACATAAAAGAAATGATGTATTGTATAAGCAACGATGGTGAAATGATGGTTTCCAACAATAGATGACATGCACCAAGCTTAGCAATGACCATAGATGTAATATGGTCAACCCAAGACATGGCCCAACATTAGTAATAATACATCTTTTCCAAGAAATCTGAGCATTGGTCTTCTAATGTTTAAAAATGTTATGACCTTTGCAAGCATGTTTTCAAGGCATCAATATAAGGTTCTTGCATGTTGGGTTCAACATTATATACATATGCAAAACAATGATGGGTCATGTAGAAAGGTTAAAAATCTATCAGATTTGTCGATATTCTGCAATTGCTAATATGACTCATATTGCTCCAATTCTTGACATATGCCAGGTATAATAAATACATGATCAACAATTCATAACAATCTACTGGCAATGTCATTCACCCAGGGATAGGCTCAAAAATGAAATTGCTTAGGGTGGTAGTGAAGAAAGTCCAACATGGGTGGATTTTAGAACTAAAAAACTTGCATCAATGATTTAATTCATTAACCGAATGAGCAAGGACTCAAAATACCAAGTTTTGCAAATCAGAGAGCCCTCAACAAACTATTAAAGAACTTTTGGGAAGGCCTCACATGATGATTAAACAATGTTTATCTTCTAATGTTTAAGCAATGTTATGACGTTTGCAAGCATGTTTTCAAGGCATCAATATCAAAAAGGTATATAGGTGTAAGACTATCACTCTATGGTGCTAATGTAATTTAAACAGTAAGGGAATAGGTTTCTTCAAACTATGCAAACTTACCTCAAAAGAGAACAATTGCAAATCCTTTTCTTCAAAATTCAACACCAAAAAGTATTTGCCTTCTACAATTACCTAGAATATATATAGCCAACATCATTACATTAGGTTAACAACATCCGATATAGTAATAAAAATAAAATTGAGAACAAATTTATGACAACCAATATTACAAAGATATGAACACATCCTATATGTCAAACCTTTAACATTAACAACTAGAGAATTTCTAATTGGCCCAACATGTTCCAGAGGAGGAAGATCAACATGAGAAGTTCCTGCATTTGTAATGTAACGATGCGATTTTGGTCATATTCCATTGTAGCATCAAAATAAATTACATTATAGTATCCAAACTTTGGTTACATCAATTACACTTGGCATAGTAGGAGAACTAGAATGACATTGTATTTGTCTATGTTCTCGGGTTGAATCCACAACTGCAGAATGTTGCACATCTATAATCATCATAACACTACAAGTAAAAAATGAGGATGGGTACACAAAAAATCCTAAACGAATAAATCTTCTCACTCAATCCAACTTACCGGGGACAATAGGAGATGCATTGTTTGAGCGAGGACGTCCCTGTTTGTTGAAAGATTCAAACTGGAATGGTTCATATTAAGAGGGATGGACATTTAAATAAATTTTTAAAACTCCATTTCTTTTTCTTCTTCTCCTTTTATTTGTAGGGCTGAGGAAACTCTTCTTTCACTTGAGAGATGACTCAAAAGCACTCATCCCAAGTGTGAAATTAAAATCCAATATGTGTCGATTATTGGCCTCATCCAACATCCTTTTAATTAGGTCCACCATCTCTCAGGTGTTCGTTAAAGTAGCAGGAGGAATATTTTGAAGCACATCTTGGTATCCCAATAATTCATCCCTAGCCAATCAAGTGCCTCATCATCTTGATCAACAATTCCAATGGCCACAGGAGTCATGTCAACATTTGCATCAATCATTGATGTCTCCATAATTATCTTGAGAGGATCGTTGAATGAATTAGGTGTTGCATCATCAAATATATTAGGTTATGCATTCTGATCCAATGATGGCTCTGAACTCTTTGACGGGAAGTACAACCACTCCACCTTTATGGTATGCTTGCAGGTGTTGCCATGAATAGAGCATGGACATTTTCACACCATAAAATTCTTGCGATACCAGGTCACAAGGTAGTTTTTGTCATGATCGATTTGACTCCTCACCCAGTATGCATGGGATATGCTTTCATGGGGACAACAATCATCATCTGGAATTCTTCTAGCTTTCTCCATTGACGATTCAAACAACTTCTCCTTCTTATGGTTATTCAAATATCATTCTTCTTTCAAAATGTATTTGAATCTATAATACATATCTACATGTATCAACAACATATATAGCAACCAATCCATTCTACGAGAACATTTATTTCTTCAATTAGATAGAAATTTGGACTTCAATAAGCTATGGTATGCCTCCATGGAATTATTTGTCTCTTGATTTGCATGATGGAAATTATGACAACCTTTAACCCATATCCCTAATTGAAAGAACTAAGTTAGTGCAAAGAGAATCTTTATAGAAGAGAAAAAACAAAAACAAGAAAATGGAGTATGTGAACTTACAAAGCATATTACCCATAAACCCAAGTGATATGAAAATAATCCAAGAACTTTTTCTCATTTGCAAAATCAGTGAAAAAATTATCCACATTCTCGACCACCTATTCATCACTGGGGCAAGAGTTCATAATATAACTTAAACTGTTGAGCATAACATTTGCTTGCTCTAAAGTAGAGGCCAACCTATAGATATTTTTTTTCCATGCCCTCCATATGTTCCAAATACACAATATCACTCGAAACTATGTGGCCCTCCTATAGGATTCAATGCATTTACGTAAGATAATCTTACAAGATAAATACAAGTCACAAAAAAATCAAATGAAAGTTACCTCAAAGCATCGATTTCTGCCAATGCATCATCAACCATGAATGCATTGACTTTCCATTCAGGGTGAAATTGATAACACCTATCCATTAGTCGCTTCAACCATGTCACGATATCACGTGATGTATTATGGGATGTCACAACCCATGCAACTGGTACCCTGCTTTGCTGGTCGTCAAAGGCCACAAGTGTGTACAATTGATACTATGATATTAAATACAACTCAAATTCAAAGTTGAAGCTATCAATCACAATCAGTCACGACCCAAACAATCATTCGATCTTTCAAATTCACCTTACCCCATATTTATTGGTACTGAAAGTTGAATCCATTCATATTAAACTATCATGAGATAGTTTGACCATTCGCTCCAACATCCATCTAGTTTGAATTCCAATTATAAAAGTAACATTTGGACCATTAGGCTTATGATAAAAGAAAAAAATCATCTGGTTATTTCGATACCAGAGGTTAACACTCATTTCATCTTTCTTGTCAAGTTGATATTTTCCTTTCATCAAGGGGTTATAAATATTTGCAACATCTTTTCTAGTTAAGAAAAAATCTATACCACGATCTTCTGTATCCATTTCAAGATGTCGTTGAATGTGATTTTCATATACAACATCAATTGACACTTCCATTAAAAAAAAAAATTCTACAAAAGATACAATTTCTCTTGAAAGCCTAGGTTTACGTAAGGACCTAGCCTCCCCAGACTTGTCACATCGACCATGACAAGGCCATCCTTCTTCATCTTCGTGATCATATGTGGTATATGTAAGTATTTCTATTTCAGGGTCTTTATTCTTTACAGTCACAATAAAGTGACATTGACATCCTCTCTTCTTTATAGATGAGCCCCTGCATGTATTTGAACGCTTTCCTCTTTTATCTTCCGGGCTATATGAACATGAGTAACTGCACTACAAATTACAATACCTTATCACAAAATCATATATATCCATTCGTGAATAACCATTTGTGATCATATATATTCCAAGTCATGAGATGCATGCACCAACTAAAACAAAAAATCATTTAGAAATGTAAGAACCATGTGATTGTGAAATACTTACAACTCATATTGCTTGTGAGCATTATCCCTATGTGTTGGGTTTTTTTTTACTGTTGGTAAGAAAGTACAAGGAGCATCAGAATTGATTTCCTTCCCTCTAATAAAATTAGGAACTCTGCCTAAAGGGATTCGTGCAACACGATCAAATAAAGGACTGTCTCGTCTATATACTTCAATCCAAGTTAAATCTTTGCTAGAAAACTTGACTTGTATTTTGGGTCTTGAACCTCAAGGCCCATTACAATCTTCCATTCTTTTTTTCTACCCATTTTGAATGGATACCTAAAAACAATGTGGTCACCCGTTAATAAAATTGTACAGTGACATATCAAATATTTTTTAACACAAAAGAAATGTCTGCAAGAATACTGAGTGGAAAAATAGGAAACACCATCGAAGTTCAATTTCGTTTCCGCTTGTCAGATCCTCTTAATATTACAATGGTCAAATAATAGTTCAAATTTCCAAAGGCATAACTCCCTCATACAAACTCCAATTTAGGTGCTATTTGGACAGTTGGAAATCTTTGACAAGTAGAATAGCATTGAGGGGTCGTGAACTAGAATTGTGAAGTTTTAACCCCAAATACTTTCATAATGCCCAAAACAAACTTTGAAATTTTTAGGGCCCCAAGACACTGAATTAGGATCAACCCTAAACTAGACTTTACATGTACTTAACTCTATTTTATACACCAAAAAGTACCCAAAATGATGAAAAAGATATAGAATGATCCATGTTGGAAAATACCTCCCCACTTCGAGAGGATTTGGTTCCCCCAAAACTTTTATTTATGTAAGAAATGGGACAATTAAGACTCCCTTTATGTTGGTGTTCTCTAAGATAACGTACACCCATAAATATGCTTGTTTATTTAAAATTTAAAGATAAAGAACCTTGTGTGACCATCTTACATGCCTTTCAAATGCCCTCTTGC
>ML806465.1:8211-47176 GCA_009831015.1 Picea engelmannii
TTTCTAGGGGATATATATATTACAATATTACAATGTAAAAGTAATGCCATATTACAATGTAATATGGCATTACCATATTACATTGTAATATGGCATACAATATGGTATACCATATTACAATGTAATATGGTAATACCATATTTTATGTAATTTTATTTTTTTTAAACCTACAGTCATCGTCGCAATATCGACGAAATTTCGTCAAAATTTTTTTATTTTTTTACCATAACCATCGCTATAGCGACAAAACTTCGTCGCACTTTTCCACGAAGTTTTGTCGCATATACAGCAAGTCCATCGTAAATAAGGTTTTTAGATATAGCACTCGTTGATATTACCACGTAGTTTCATCGCAAGTTGTGATAGGATTTCGTCACACATTCAGCAACTGCATCACAAGTTATTGGCTTGGCATAACTTTTCATCCCAATTGCGACGAAGTTTCGTCGTAATTGCCACATTTCTTCGTTGGTATTGCAACGAAATTTCATCGTAATTGTGACGATGCATAAGGTTAACCAATATTGAAGGTGGTGACATGTGGATAGCTAATTTCGTCGATGTTTCCATGCACACCTGGATCATGGATATAGCGACAAAATTATTACGATGAAAAAAATCTCAGCTTTCGTGGAAAATGTGACAGATAAGTGTGGCAATATCAATGAACAATCGTCGCAAATTTGGTCATATGTACTAGTGTAACCAAGCTAATGGCTCATGGAAAATAGGAAAGGCTCTGTCATAGGTGCCTACTAAAACTAACAACCTACAGTCTCTTATTCCCCACATGTCTATACCACCCCAAGAAGTGTGCCCCTTCTCTGCTCAACAGTCCTTTGACTACCCCACTTCCCTTCTAGGGATTCAACAATAGGCCAAACAGGAAGTCTCAGAACCTTGTAGCTACAGTTTGGCACCTTCAGGAAATCAATTACCAACAATTCTCTCACCTAGAGAGAAATTGCTCATGGGCCTAACAACCCGCCTCTTCAATATCCCATGGGCCTAACAACCCGCTTCTTCAGTATCCCATGAGCCTGAAAACCTGCTTCTTTAGTCCAACTCCCTAGCTAACCAGCTACACAAACAAGTATGGCTATGGATACAGGTTCAAGTACAATGAAAGGAAGTATGGAGGATATTTTACTACATGACTGAAAGATCATGGCATGGTTGAATGGATGATTCACTCATGGAAGGAATGATGGTCAGAATGATGGAAAATATGGGAAAATGAAATAATTCCTAACAATATGTATGCATGTCCCCAACTTGACACTTGTCATGTTGGGAGCTACTTTGGCCCACTTGTCCCCAACTATAGAACTTAGGATAAAATAATTATCCATACTTTATGATTTAAGAAATATTATTATAATATTCCTTTTTGGCTTAATCTCCCTAGCTTACCTCTTTTCCTTAACTTTTAGGCCCCTCCCTTTCCCTAACCAATGAAGTTTAGTCCCCCATCTCTTTTATCATGGTTGGTCTGCGTGCAACGATGTATTTTATATTAATTATGAGACATATAGAAAAATAGGTGCACTATCCTTTAACATCTAGGCTCTCCGGCCTAATCAAAAAATAAGCATCCTAGCTTATAATAACTGGCTGACCATCATATAAAATGCAGCATATATACAAAAGGCTCCCTGGCCTCAATATCATGCACACTTAAGTTTTTGCGTGCAGTATCCAAGAATGTGCACACTTCATCATTTTACTGCACAGTACAAGTGCACACTATGCCATGAAATGTGCATACAAAATGATATCAAACAAATCACCAACTTAAGTACATTTTCATTTAGATTACAATTGGGTTCGGACTAGGGATATTACAACCCCACTTACAGACTATACTTACGGTGGATGATATTGACCTCATCATTGCAGTTGTATCAGATACTTTCGAGGAAATTTTGCAGCAAAGCGAAGCCAAATAGGAGAAAATGTATGGCAATATCGAGGCAGATATCAAAGGGGTACAAAAGGCTCTTTATTTGAGTTGTGCAGTGTCTACTATGTCATTGTCATCATGGGGAATAGAAGTAGGAGATGAGCCTACCCAACTACACGGATTAGCAGATGCAACAGAAGCTCACCTTCATCTAGTACAGGAGGAAAAAGAACAGGCCATAGAGGCTCTAAAGCAAGAAAAGGAGGAATCCCTAGAGCAACATCAAGTTGCACAGCAAGAGAAAGATGACCTCCAAGAGAATTTTGCAGAGGACAGAGAGTAGCTCCAGAAAGAAAAAGAACAAATGCTCACGGAGCATATTGGAGTTAAAAAAAGCAGTCAGTAGAGAATTTCTCTCTATGTCGGGCCTAACACAGATGGAAGAGGAAACAACTGAGATCCAAGTGGGAAAGCTTGTTGAATCCATTCAACAGCTTCAAGAAAGCATAGTAGAACTAGAATTGCAAGTAGTGCCAAGCACTCCACAGGAAGTGTGATATCAGAGGGAAGAAACTGCCTGGAACATAGTCTGAAGAATCAAGGCATTGGCCTTAGAATGCAAGCAACTCAGTAATCAAAGTGTGTAGACCTATGAGCGCCTTGCAGAGGACCTAGAAGTAAGGACATTGGATTCACATCTCTAGGAAGAAAAGAAACAAATAGTGACAGTACAAGCATAGTTGAATCTACTGTCAGCAGTCAAGAAGATGAAAAGGTCACAAGAACAGCACGCAGTTCAGCAGCAAGTCCATGCCATCCAGAGTAAAGTCATGGAAGTTACCCAGAGACTTCAGCCAGTACAGGATGAAGCCTACACAGTTTTTGAGGAGATCAAGGGACAAGGTGAACATTGGAACAAGTGGTCACCATAGTCGAACAATGCTTGGAAGGACTTGTCATCAAGAAATCCATTATGGAGTTCACCGAGTAGGAGGCCCTAGCGAAGCAACAAGTCGAGGCAGCTCGAGCCAAGCTCGAGGCCTTTGAATCAGAATTTCCCAGATTATAGTGACTTGGGATGAGTCATAGCTGATTGTTGGGGGCTTGTTGTCCCTCGACCAAGTTTTGGAGAACCTTGTTTATGTTTGAACATTTTTGGGACTTCAAAAGGCAGGTCAAAGATGGAGCACCTAGGCGAAGCAGAGATCGCGAGATCTCACCCTGTTTTTGTGAGCTTTTAGGGTTCATGGATTATGTAACGAGTATGGGATGTCGGCCCATGGGTTTACCCATTCTTAGGCCTCATTTTTAAATGTATAAATAAGTAACTAGGCATTGTAAGAAGCATCAAATCTAAGTTGTCTTTGTGAAAGATATGTAAAGGCTGCTAAGTGCGATTAGTTTTGAAGGCTTCGTGCATACTATGTGTTGAAAACTTGCATATTTAAGTGAAAGTGATTGTAAGAAGGATCTGTGTTGTGCCAAACTCGGGGAAGGAGGATATGGAGAAGTGTGCACAGGTGTTGGTTTTGTGGATCTTTGCATGTAAGAAGATTGAAAGAAGATAATAAATAAGACAAAGAGTTGGTGGACGTAGCCTCACATTGGGGGTGAAACACGTATATCATGTGTTGTGATTTCTTTGTGTTATTAATGTGATTTATGCTTAGTTTTGAATCTGTATGTATGTTAGATGCATCTGATGTAGTATCTTAGTGCTTAATAATATGATTGAATGCTAGATCTGTTTGATGCTATAAATGGTTAGATATGCTTAGATCTTGTTGAATATTGCATTGTTATGTAATTAAGGTTTTTACCTGCAATGTGAATAAGGGCCAAAGACTAATGAAAGTTAATTGCTAAGTGTTATGTTAAGTATTGTGATCACAGATCTGTGTCCCAAAGACACTTGAGTCTTACAACCCCACCTGCCTCTACCTCATATAAGACTTCTTCTGCTTCGCAGGTGTTGCTGAAAAGGATGGTAGTTAGGGTTTTGTTGGTGTGTTGTTGAAGCGTTGAACCCCGGGTATGCCCTTGTGCCAACAATGGGTAAATGAAGACCCTTGTCTTGAGTGCCACATGTCTTTGTTGCATAGGGGTTTCGTACAACCTAGTTTCGTCTCAAGTCATCTTAAGGTTTTTTACATCCTAGTCACACCTCTAAGTCATCCTTGTTAGGTCATCTCTATATGACAATATCGTTCAACATCAAAGATTTTGCAAGGAGGTATCAACAAAAAGTGTTCAAAGTGGAACCCCGACCCCCAACTCACCAATTGGACTACCGAAACGATAGGATGTTTTTGGCATAAGATATGATCATATTATGGCATTTAATAGACTAGTTAATGCTTCATCCTACATATGTTGCTACCCCGTGTGTTGATTGAAAAACAATGATTTGAAATCACTAATAGGCCATGTTACAACCTATGCCCGCGTCGTCAATATATGATCGAATTTAATTTTAAATGTCTATGAAGATCTAGCGATAGATTTAATAGAACTACACTCATAATCCGAATTAAATGGTTGATGCGACAAAGTAAGTTCATCATGTTTAAATATCTAGAATGGCTTTGAACAATTTCATTTTGCGCACAAGTTTGAATTCCAGAGCATCCGAAGAAGCAAAGAAAGTGTCCTGAGACTATATTGATTCTCAGGTTATCAAGACGAGGTTAAAAAAGAAGCAGAGGTATGTGTTCAAGTTTGTCAATTAGATGGTCGTGATTTGTTATATATATATTTGATTTCTTGCACAATCTCTAATTGATTTCTAGGTTGTAGGGAAACTTCCTCCGAGAAAGCCAATCACTAGACGCTTGTCGAGAGCACCCAATATAAAGGAAGCAAAAACTGGTGAAGGTTATTCTCTTGGTACTACAAGGCAGTTGGAGTATGCTCCCAGGGTAGAGCCGGTCATAAAAAAATTAACAAAGAAAGATTTTGTTCAACCTACGGTATTTGGTGATACAAAATAAAACATTGGATCCAAAGTAATGTTCCCACAGTGGGGAGACCTATTCAAGAGAATCAGCCAGAAGGAGTACCTGAAATGTATCCCACACAACGACCTAGATGTAAGGGAACTTGACGACGAGGTGTTCCCAAGCATCCAATGGTCATATTTGCACATGGTATCTTGTTGAACACTGGTTTTACCATGCATGGAGGTATTGAAGTGGATAATCGACCATACAGATGTGCATAAATGATTAATCGATGATGAGAATGCGGGTGTGTCAGATTTTTCCTCCCGACATAAGTCCAGAATTACTAAAAAATCATAGACCTAGAGGAGCAGATAAACATAGACTTCATGGTGATGTTTTATGACTTCCATGACACCAACTAGTTGATGGCCTCATGGTGGAAGGGGGAGAAATTTTTTACAAACTAGAGCAATGGTTGGTATGGGATAGTTAACCCGAGGGATCCATACATCTACTTGATGGTTCTCATCTGCCGACTATATGGAGAGTAGGGATTCTCCAAGTTTTTAGAAGCATGGATTCCCTTGGCATACATAGTGGCGATCTCTAGAATAAGCTTCAAATGGGGAGCGATAATTTCCAAGAAATTGAGCATCTGTGTATAGTAGGCTCAGACACCTAAATAAGGGGAATCACCTGCTTGATGTGATCTGTGTAAGAAATGTCTTTGTGGGCATGAATTTAAGATGGCATATTGTGGAGCTCCCTGTTCATGTTTATTTCAACATATTATGGGAAAACAAGTACAAAAAATCCTACCCACTCATTTGCGATGAAGTCATCGCCCGTATTCATTTTATTGTATTTAAAAAGGAGTTCTCAAGACTATCCGCAACAACCAAGAAAATTGTACCGAAGGTAGGCCAATGGTATTTAGATGAACACACAAACTATATTAGGGTTTTAGGGGCCATCAAAGCACTGCATTTACTCCCTTCTCATGTCCCAGACCAACTCATTGTAGGAGAGATCTGCTATCAGACTATCCCGCTGATACAAAAAGATATTTTAAACGACAATGGTTAAATTATTTTGCATGAGTTAAAGTACCATTTAGGAAATTGATGAAAGAGGAAAATTTAAAGAGGAAACATGGTAGCCATATAATCATATACATATATGATCATAAGCATGAAGAACATCAAACCATAAAACATCAAAGTGATAACGAAGTTTGGAAATCTCTCCTACGTCTCTGAGCCTTTATCTCAGTGGGTGAGGCTTTCTTATTCCTTTTCAAAGATTTAAAAGTACATCACAACAGTGTCAAAAAGGTTACAAACTGACCTGGTCTTGTTCTACCATATCTCAAGAACCCAACAAAACTGACGACACTAAAATCAGATGAACAGAGCTCCCATAAATGACCTGCAAAGGTGCTCTCCTCAATGGCTTCCCTACATAAAAATGGCTTTGGCTCAACAATCCTTCATCGTAAACCTATTCTGAACCTCCTTTCCATGGCTCCAAGAACCCATATCTTTTATACACTAGAATTGGGTAACAAACTCCCAACTTCTCCCCATGCTCTGGCCTCAAAAAGGGACCAATATCCCCCAATATTGGCCAAAATCCCACAAAATTGTTGAATAAATCAATTGAAATATTAATTATAAAGTTTAGAACCCACTATTGGGAAAATAAAGGGTCAAAACCCCTTATTCCTGGCTCCTGGTCACTTGGGCACTTTCATGTGGTCTTGTGACATGCACTGGCCCCTTATCCCATAGCTCTCGGTCACACCTATGGCCATGTGACCTCGGGATTTTCATCCAAGCGCAAAACTGACAGACAACTCCTGGTCACAGTCGGTGGTTACGCCCCTTGGTCGACGGGCTAGCTTGACCGACCGGGGCTAACCCCTAACTATATGTGCTAACAATAGAGTAAGGGTCCTATCAATTTCCCATAGGATCGGGGGTTGGACCATATACTATCTGTGCCAGATGTTAAATCTTGGGCACATGGAAATGTTACATGGTATGGTCATGTGTTAGGGACTAGGGCTAGGCCCCAACCCTTTAGTCCCCTGCGTAATAAACCTTGCAAGATTAAATATATGTGGAGAGGTATAGGGTTAGGAACCAATGTGAGGGTGGGTTGGCTAGCTTGGCCTTGCTAAGTCATTTTCTTAGACCAGAGGTCGCGAGTTCAAATCATGTGCGATCCATACAATTTTTCCAAAACCGACAATCAATAAAGGGGTGCCATGTGGTAGCCTAGGACTGGGCCATATGGCACCTTCCATTTGCCCAAACCGATGCCACGTGTCCAAAAACCATTCATCCACATCTTCCATGTGTCTTCCTTGTCACATGCCACTGTAACTGCCACGTGTTGTATGATTGTACGACCCTGCCACGTCATCCTGTACAGATGTGCAATATTTCACCCTTGCAGTGTTGACATGTTTCACTCCCTAACTCATCTACCTATACTTTCCCAGTCAACAACCTGTCCATGTCATCATGCCAATGCACCCTGCCACACCATCTCTACAACTATATGGCATGTACATTCAGCTTCCACGTAGCACTGTACGGACTGTACAATCATCCTCTTTTTTTTTGCTTGTTTGGTGAAATGAATAGACCAGGATATCTTGGTCATACGATGTCTATTTGAGTTTGTTCAAGTTGTGCTAGGTTCATATCGACGGAGCCTATGCACACATTCGTTTTGAATCCATTCTGATCATTTTGATTTTTAGGCCTTCCTGGACCCATTTTGGTCCCGGGATCCAATTCTGGATCACACCTCCCCACTAAAGACCTTTTGGTCCTCCAAAAGGTTACTGACCAGTCATCAAGTGCGGGATGGGCCAACCCACTTGTTCTCTGTCTTTAAACTTTGTCCTGTGCACCTGTCTTATCAAGATCAACTATAAAAAAATCATGGTAACGGACAACATATTGTTATCCATTTGTACTCTATCACATCTTACTAAATCCACTATCATCCATGTTGACAACATTACTAATGATAACATCGAAATATGATTGCAAATGAGCTAATATGTTTGTAATACTTGCAAGACATTAGCTTATCTTGAAGCAAAGTGTGATTGATTTTTCATTCTACAATCATCTCTTGTTCTTTCTTAAGGTCAATTACTTGACTTGAAACAATTATAGGTGTGTTTCTTACATGAGCTACCTTTCTTAATTGTTCCATTGTTTGAAGAGATTTATTTTCCTTAAACCGATGAGCATGAACCACATATTCTTTGCATGCTTTGGTTAAGTGATATTGATTCTTTTCCCTGCAGAAGATTTCTTTATGATCATACAAGTAAGGACTGCCCAAGACCATTCTACATTCATTGTGTGTCACCACATCACATGTTACCTCTTCCACAAACTTAGATGAAATTGAAAACTTAAATGTGCATTTCTTTGTTATGTGCAATTGATGGTTGTTGCTTATCCATTTAAGTGTGTAAGGCTTATGATGCATCTTAGTGTTTAATCCAAATTGTCTAACCAATTCTTATGAAATCAAGTTATATTGAGATCCACTATCTATCAATATGTTGACCTTAGTATTCCTCATTATGACCCTTATGTGAAACAATTTACTTCTAGAATCAAATTCATCACCAATTTTACCTACCAAACCAACCAATGAAACTTTAGATTCATCACCCGAATCCGATCCCAAGTCTGTTGGTCATGTTGTTGCTACAACTGTTTGCCTCCCTTTCCATTCTTTGAACCACTTTGGTCTCTTCTTTGGATGCAATTGCAATAAATGGTCCTCATCATGCCCCTCTTTCTTGCAATGCTTGCAAGAGGGCTTCTACTCCTTTCTTTCCACTGAATTTGCCTTGTTTCCATTCCACTTCCTTTTGTCCTCTTTCCTTGAAGGTGATTCCCCTGATACACCAACCCATGTTTTCCCTGCTTCAATGTATGTCGCTTGAAAAAAAACCTCATCAATATTAGTAGGTCTAAACATGAATACAATGTTACAAATATGTGCAGGTAAACCTCCTATATACTTCATAAGATTTTCTTCGGTATGTGAAGGAATATCTAACATCAATGCCATTTTACAAAATCCATCTGTGTATTTTTGCACTGTTTATCCCTTTCTTAGTTTAAGAGCTTGACATTGAATTAAATATTTCTCTTTATAACCCAAATGATATAATTGCTTTCTATGTGCAGAAACAAAAACTTACCACGATGGAAATACATTAATTACCCACTTGTTGCATGCCATTTTGCAACTTTCTTTTCCACCAAATGAGTGTTGTGCCTGCAAGTCTGAACGATGCCAACTTGATCTGAGTCACCTCATCCTTGATTTTTTGCACACTGCAATATACCTCCATCTATCTAACTCAATTATCAAGTTTCTCCGCATTGACTTCACCATCATACATGGGTAATTCAAATTTCACATCAAGTTTTAGTAAAGGCATTTCATGTTTATTTTTATGGACATGTGTTCTTGCAGTGGATTTAGAAATTGAACTTGAAGAAGATGAAGTTGATGGAGAAGAAGGAGGTGAAGGAGGAATTTGAGGAGGATCCTCTCCTTATTCACTTTTGACCTTTGAAGATTCACCTAGAACTAGTCTCTTTCATTCCAAGTAATCATCATGCAAAACCTTCATCATCTCCGACATAGCATAGAAAGTCTTTCAAAACTATTTCTCCTCATGAGAAAGTCCCTCTTCCAATGCCATCTTCTCACTGTGAGAAGTTATCTTTTTCTATCCAATCTCAGGATTCTCTTCAACAATATCAACTTCACCACGATTTTCCCTTTCCCTGGTAATCATGCAAACTCAAAAGCCAACCGTCAACTAGCTCTGATACCACTTGATCCAAAAAGATCTTTTAAACGAAAATGGTTAAATTATTTTGCATGAGTTAAAGTACCATTTAGGAAACTGATGAAAGAGGAAAAATTAAAGAGGAAACATGGAATCCATATAATCATATACATATCCAATCATAAGCATGAATAAAAACAAACCATAAAACACCAAAGTGATAACGAAGTTCAGCAATCTTGTCTACGTCTCCGAGCCTTTGTCTCGGTAGGCGAGGCTTTATTATTTTCGTTCAAAGATTTAAAAGTACATCACAATAGTTCCAAAAAGGTTACAAACTAATCTATTCATGTTCTACCAGATCTCAAGAACCCAACAAAACTAACGACACTTAAATCAAATGAACAAAGCTCCCACAAAGGTGCTCTCCTTAATGGATTCCCCACATAAAAATGGCTTTGGCTCAACAATACTTCAGCATATACCTGTTTTGAACCTCCCTTCCATGGCTCCAAAAACCTATGGTTTTTATATACTAGAAGTGGGTAACAACCTCCCAACTTCTCCCCAAGATCTATCCTCAAAAAGGGCCCAATATTGGCCAAAATCCCACAAAACTACTGAATAAATCAATTGAAATTTTAATTATAAAGTTTAAAACTCACTATTGGGAAAATAAAGGGAGAAACCCCCTTATTCCTGGCTCCTGGTCACTTGGGTGCTTCCATGTGTCCCTATTCCATGTGTTGTCCCCTTATCCCTTAGCTCTTGGTTGCACCTATGGCCATGTGGCCTCGGGCTTTGCATCCACACGCAAAACTGATAGACAACACCCGGTCGCAGCCAGTGTTTACGCCCCTTGGTCGACGGGCTATCCCAACTGACCGAGGCTAACCCCTAACTATCCATGTTAACAATAGAGTTTGGTTCCTATGAATTTCCCACAGGATTGGGGGATGGAAAATATATTATCTGCGTCGGATGTTAAAGCTTGGACCCGTGGCAATGTTACATGGTATGGTCGTGTGTCGGGTCTGGGGCTAGGCCCCAACCCTTTAGTACACCATGTAACAAACCTTGAAAGATTAAATATATGTGGAGAGGTAAAGGGTTAAGAACTAATGTGAGGGAGTTTTGGATAGCTCGGCCTTGCGAAGTCATTTTCCTGAACCAGAGGTCGCGGGTTCAAATCCTGTGTGTTCCATACAATTTTTCCAAAATCGATGACCAATAAAGGGGTTCCATGTGGCAGCCTAAGACTGGGCCATGTGGCACCTTCACATTCACCCAAACCAATGCCATGTGTCCAAAAAACATTCATCCACAGCTTCCATGTGTCTTCCCTGTCACATGCCACTTCTTCCATATGTCGTACGACTGTACGACCCTACCACGTCATCCTGTACAAACGTGCCATGTGTCACCCTTGCAGTGGTGACATGTGTCACTCCCTGACTCATCCACCTGTACTTTCCCAGTTAGCAACTTGTCCATGTCAGCATGCCAATGCACCCTTCCATGTTAGTTGTACGATCGTATGACCTGTACATTCAGCTACCACGTGGCACTGCGCAGACTGTACAATCATCATCTGTTTTTTGCCTGTTTTGCGAAATGAACAGACCGCAATATCTTGGTCATATGATGTCCTTTTGAGCCTATTCAAGTTGCGTTCGGTTCATATTGATGAGGCCTTTGAACACGTCCATGCTTAGGCCTTCCTGAACCCATTTTGGTCCCAATATTCTAATTTTGGATCACCTGTAGTGCTATAACGCCACGCTAGTCAAGGAAAAGAAGCGAGATTTCATACCCTACGATTTCCATGTGGGGTTTTATTTGGTAAAGGATATTTCTCAATAAAAACAAGAAGGGCTAAGTCAACTTGAATTTAGTTTCTCGACAGGTCGATTCCATAAGCATGACCCTAAAGGCCTGGTTCCCCAACATGCTTCAAAGGTATCCTCCTGTTGGCCATACACGCATGACAAATTTGAGGATGAAATTTTCATAGAATGTACTCAGGACTGGGAGGAGGTATTAAAGAGAATGGCCAACCTGAACATGACCAGGTTCAATGCCATGAGCATGGATGAATAGGTGGAGAAAATAGAGCAGTCAACTCAAGAGGCCCTTGGAGTTAGGGAAGAAATTAGAGCAGCAGAGACTACAGAGGAACAAAGAATCATTGATCAACTTCATAATGACCCTGATCTCATAGAGATGTTGAGGATCCCTAACGATGACCCAATTGAAATAAGAGGAGATCCAAGTGGCTTAGAGCCAATACAACTTGAAGAAATCACCAAGCCATAAAACCCTGAAGTTCCACCACCACAGATTAGATCACGAGGGGGAATTTCAACCCAACGTGAGATAGAAAGGACACCAAGTAGGAAAAGTGTACCAAACCCCTTATTCAACTTAATAACCATCTATGATTATGAGGAGAGTTTGGAGGTGTCCCTGGTGACTCTGATGCAGACTACAAAAGAAAAGGAACCTAAGAAAGCATCTACCCCAGGTCCCGATGCTTCAATTCAAAACCTTCCGCAGAGAAACCATGAGGTCGAAAGTGTCTTATAAATTGAGCTACTCGACTTGTCGAGAACCCCAATAGACACTTCGACAACCGATTACTAAGCAAGTACCAAACCTACCCCTGGTTCTTCAGTTTTGGCCCATAACTTACCAGCCGATGAGAAAAAAATGGAGGTTGAGCCATTGATAAATATGGAAGAAGTTGAGGAACCCATCCTAGAACAAATACACACAACATGGATTATGAGAAATACTCTAACCTGGGAAGAACAACAAATCCCTGAACCTGTTGATGAGGTCGCTGACATACAAGAAATTACCTATGACAGGAAGAGAAAAGCCATCATGAAGAGGACCACTAAGAAGAGGAGGCTCACATTAGATAGTTCGATTCTCATCACTACAGAGGAGAAGTTGCTCAACAAAGAGAACGACAAGATGTCCGAGCTTATCAACGCAAGGATGGCTATCATGGACACCACATTGGATAGAGAAAGAAGATATGAAAAGGAGTTGGTCGTTGCACTTAAGGAGTTGGAGCATCTGCACCATTTGGAAAAATACTCTCAGAACTCCACACAGGCCACGGTGTTTTTGACAAGTGAGTTCCAAGATTCCTATGCCAAATTCACAAATGAATGACACCTTTTCACTATAGGTATAGCCGATTTCCAAGAAGACACTCTTATGGCACTAGTGACCTGCAAGGACGTGGAAAGATGGTACGAGAAATATCACCAAATAGTAGAAATGATCGATTACATCAGCGTGGTTCAAAAGGGTTGAGACATTGAAGAGCATGACATTCGGGTGCTAAGGGATAGTTGCATCGATCAGATCAGGAAAGTGACTGAATACTGGGTAAAAAATGGCCCAAGAACCTCAGCAGGAGATTCAAGAGAAGTGGACCGAGTAAAATAATAGATGGGAAAAGATTAATTGGGAGATGAAAGGCGTTGACCTCCCATAATTCGTCTCACCTAAAGACTTCGTCGACCTGCATGACATATTCAAGAAACATGCATAACAAGACTCGGTGTGGACAACAAAGATAGCAAAGGTGGCAAGCATGGCACCAGGTCAAGTACAACAATTCATGGAGCATATGATTAAGGCTCGAGCATTTTTGCAGTGGTTGAGTGTTAAAATGATCAAGTACAGAGAATGGGCAGTAGAAGTGAAAGAAATTATTTCATCCTCGATGGACCAGAATAGGTTCCCATATGCCAACAGATGCGAGGAATTCTTCATCAAATGTTCAGAATATGAGAAGAGTCATCCACTTCAGTAAAAATATTTATGCTTCTTAGAGAATAGAGAGATGAAAGCGCCATGTGACGATATTTTGTTTTACTTAGATTGCACTTGTAATATCTATTTTTAATTAAGGATTCATTATAAATAAGAGGATTTACCTTTTGGCAAAGGTGGATGATTTTTTAAAAGACCCTCATTTTTGGAATTGTAAAGAACTACTTCTGAACTACTTTAATTGAGAAGTCTTGTTTAGGACCAGAGACAATTTTTTGTTTTTCATCAAAGGTGTTGTGTGATTGGATAGAGGAGGAATTACTTCCAACTTTATTTCATTAATGGATTCTGTAACGAGTAAGAGTTTATGAATCTATTGATAAGTTAGTTGCTTCAATATTTTTTTTAGTTCTTGTCTCTAATGATGAAAGCAAATCATTGTGTTAATACATGATTAATGCTAGAGCTAAGGAAAACATTTTTCTTGCCATCATCTTATTCCATGCGTGTTTTCTTACGTTAATTGTATCTTAGTCAATAATTGAAATACCAATAAGTTAATGTATTAGTACTAGACTTGTCATAGGTATGAATATCTTTGTTTGCATGCTTGAGCGCAAGGGTTATCCCAAGCTCATCATTCTTCCATAGTTAAGAACCCACCTTTACTAACTATTTTATACCAGCACACTTATTTTGATCAAACCCATCGAATAAAAGAAAAGAAAAAAAGAGAACATTTAAACTGAAGGAGGAACTTTCCTAAGAAGATATCATGTAAATTACTGCATAAAGAGCATCAATAAATTGGTCATATTGAAAGATCTGGAGAACCATTCCACCATCAAACACTGTAGAGTCTAATTGGGCCTCCATGGTAGGTTTGGTTCCTGTAGTTGAGTTAAAGGGATTTAAGACACCTCAACATCCCCATACCTTCATCATTTGGTACATTTCTCCTTCCACTAATACATATCTTGCTTAATTCCTTTTATGTAGGTTGTCTCTTAGATAAGGAAATTATTTAATACCTCAGTATCAAAGAACATTGTGATCTCTCTCAGGGGTCCTACACGGATTACTAAGGTGACTCATCTTTAGTCATGATTAGTGTCTCATCCTTTCATAAGATAGAAGTTGTGTGATCCTCGCCTTTTGTTTCTTCAATGGGTTACCTCTCTAAGTCACTTTCCTGAATCTTAGTGACCCACAACCTATATTACCCTCGCTTCATTCGTAGATGATAGCTCCTCTACTAAAGGGGTTAGGTACAGTTGTGATCACTTTAGACTAAAAAAATTATTCCCTTAATATTTTACTTGGGCATATGCCTACTTCTTGATTTATGATTATTTAAAAATGCATATCCTTAACCACCTCACCCTTAAAGGATTGGGGCTATCTTGTCTCGGCTCCTTCTTATGCTTTAACACTGCGACTATGGCATACTGCGATGAAAATGAAAAGGATTACGATTCTTCTCCTTAGTCTATAGTCTTGCCTTCAAGTCTGGTCACAAATTGACAGTTCTGGACTGAAAAATGGTTGGGGTCATGAAAAGGGAAGAATTCATAAACCGCTAATTGAGCTTGCCTTTGATTTGGAACTGAAGAGATGGTGGTAAACCCTTATTGCTCAATTCACAAATTCACATGATATCTTGTTTCTTGTTGATCTAAGGTTTTTCCCTCAGCTTCCTTGCGTTATTTCAATTGTTGACTATTGTGTGCCGATGGGGGCTCTCTTGCCCAGCTCTCATTTGAGAATTTGGATCCTGGTCCATCAATCCCTTGCTTCAAAAAAAATCGTTGATCACTTCCAAGAATTAATCCAAGATGTCATTTTTGCAATATTAACGTTTAATGGGGTAACCTTAATGAAATCATCTAGTCGTTTCCATTCAAGGCAGACCTGATATTAAATCATCGCCCTTTCTCTTAGCCTTTTTTTATGACATTCATTGTTGTTTCCATGTCATCAACATTCGTCATGTACTTGAACCTACCCCACATAAGAAGTTTTCCCTTAAGAAAAGTAATGATAATAACTCACTTAATTTAACCCAATCCCACTTGTCAAATGACTAGTCTAGTGGGATTGGGATTGGTCTTCTTATAATCCCTTCATTGGATATATATAAGATAGTTGAAATCCTGATTTTATTATTATGATTTTTAATTCCTCTGGTTCTTTTCAATGGATGATTTAAGCATTTGACTGCTTAGCTCAGTGCTCATTATGATTAGACCCATTTTTACTTTAAAATGGATATGTATGTGACTTAAGAATTCCTTGGTAGATAGCTAAACAATTTATTTTTTAATATTCTAAAGGGATATGCACACTGTTGAATTATTATCAAATTGCAGGTTATGACTGAGTTTAGTTCCTTATATAAGAATATATAATTTATTCTATTAAGTTTCTTTATTTCTTACACATGGTTTACCTTCTTGTGGTCCTTTATTTGACAAGCATAATTAGATCCTTATTTATTACGAGAATTTACTGGTGCTCTTGTGGTATTACTACTTTCATGTATCGTTACCTTGCTTAACCTTGCGCTTAATTAATGCTTGATGTTTGATTAAGTAAAATACCTTTTCCTTGCACGTCCATGGAAATGATAGATGCATATGATACATGCTTTGTGTTGCATTACTAGTTAAAGGTTCTAAAATAGCATAGGAAGGATGCAGTCATGGACCAATCGTCCTTGTTCTTCTTAGTGTATGATGCAGTGTTATTTGTGTACATGTTATTGCTGATATGATTAATTATGTTTGATTCCATTCCATATTATTAGAAACTAGTCATGATGTTTAGGATATAAGTTGTATTAGTGGATTTAGACACCTCCTTGTTCCTCAGAATAGTTGCCAACCCTGAGACCTTAAGTGGTCAAAATGAATCGAATGAATACTGGCATTGAGCATTTCTTATGTGTCCCGGAGGTCCTAACCATGTAGGATAGGTTGGGTGGGTAGTTCTTTATATGTCAGTGACATGGTTGATCAGTCATTGGTTTTTGTTGCAGCTGATCACGTTGTGTTGAATTGTGTCTCTCTTTAAGTTTATGTGTTGATTATGCATCGCTAATAATTATGTTACTGCGTTGATTGTGTTGTTATTAAATTATGATGATGTGTTGCTTGTGATACTATTAATTATGTTATGGAAATTTAAATTCTTATTGAAAAACAAATATCACCTTTTGTACATCACTATTGTTGTCGTAACGAAGGGATCGTTACATATGGTATCAGAGTGGGTTCAACCCCGGGACTTGGGATCATCACGCCTTCCATTGTAAATAAATATTTGATTAATAATTCATCGCTAATTAAATTGAAATTTTTCCATGCAGGTAATCATGGTTAGAGGATGTCGTGGAGGTAGACGACGTGGTGCTAGGGGAGGAGGTGCAACGTTTGTAGTAGTATCCACGCCAAAGGGATCTAACCGCCAAGGAGCATAAAAAGTGATTGCGCAGAAGAAGATTGTTGTAGGGGATGTGGTTGGTCTGATGAGGTCCTTTCATGGGATTTCAGAGGCCTTGATTAACTGACTAGATAGAGATGAGGCCAAGGTGCCTATACCAAATGAGAGTTCATAGCGCGCTCCACCTAATAGTGGTATAATTCAAAGAGAACTTGAGAAGGTTAATTTTCCCGATTTCATGGGTGCCAAAGACGGCTTAGCCACCGAGGCATGGTTGGAGAACATGGTGATGTGCTTTGCACTTCATGATTATACCTCCAACATGATTGTCTGCATGGCAGTCTTTCGACTGAAGGGGAGTTCTCTTCTATGGGGGAAGACTCTCCTACCTCAAATGAACATGGTCATTGAAGACGTTTCATGGGAACTATTCAAGGAATGGTTCTGAGAGGGGTATTTTTCAGAGGAATTCATTGAGCACCATATCAATGATTTCAATGATGTAGGAGCATATACATCAACATTAAAAGAGGATGACAAGATGGAGGAAAACACATCAACCAACGCAAATATAGAGCTTATTTAGATTCTACAAAGGAGAGCGAACCTTTTTGAATTTGAAAGTTTATGAAAATAAATGTAATTAATGATTGGAGGCCAAGGACATCCCTAAATATCCTCTTGAATCAGTATCACTTTAATGTAAATGTTGTATTGTACATAGGTTGTGCATCAACCTTTATCTTCTTTGTAAATTCTATTAACTTCTTAGTCCTTGGTAGGTGGATTCATAAATCCTAATAATATAGCGTTTAGGTATTTGGGGGGGGGAATGCTCAATGAATCACCCCTTGTATATATATTTGTATTGTATTCCCAAAGAAGGTTGTTGTCGCTCATTTTGTGAAATTTGGTTGCTGCTTATTTGTGATAGTTGTCATTTATGAGAGAGAGAGAGAGAGAAATTTTTGTTGGGATCCAGTGGAGGATTGTCTGTATCTATGTATATTATCACTCAAATGAATAGAACAAAGAAGCTTTAGTCCAAATGTTTGGTGTTGATGTTACAGTGTTTTATCTGAAAGAATGGTAGACTTTATGTTCATTTAAATTCTTTGTTTATACTTGTCCTTGTGATTATGAATGAATTTTGTGGTTGAATACATGAATCTGTGAAGTTATAATAAGTTTCAATTGTTTCTATTCCGAGAGCTCGTGCAAGGAGTGCATATTGTCCACAAGGAGTGTGTTGACAGAGTTAAGTTTAACTCCGAGAAGCTCAGGAGAGATAATGTTGAATCTTTGAAAACAATAGCACAAAGAAAGCATAGATCCACACAAGGAGTGCACAGGCCGAGTTGTTATCAGACTCTTTGTGAAGGGGATAATAATCAATTGTTACAAAGTTCCAAGGACGTAAGGAGTGTTCCCAAGGCTTTAAAACCTTGGAGGAACAAGCTCGGAAGAGGTAGCAAATTTAAACATTGAGTGGAGTAGCTTCTAAAATTTCTTAGTTTAAGTGTTTTAAAGTGTTAAAAGGAGCGCACTGGGGGAAGAAAAAGGTCTCATATACCTAGAAAATTTAATATCAGGAGGGCCAGCTATAGTAATTCCTTTGAGGAAAGAGTTTGAAGAAGCGGCGATGGAGATCTAGTGGGAGATCACCTGAAGAGTTGACGATCGTCAGATCGGGAAAAGATGCATGAAGGATAGCCTTAAGGACCCTTCAAAACTTAGTGCATTCAAAGATAAAAAGGGTGTAAAGTATCCAGGAGAGACGAAGGCCCAAAGGAGAGAATCAATCACAATCGTTGAATCTCACGGGGAAACGCATCACACGATCCCACACTTTGGCATTAGAGCACTTTGGAGGGACCAAGGTAGAATTGTGAAGTCCTAAGAATCCCAGAGGCTTGGGGTCTCAGAGTCCATCCAGACCGTCAAACCAAGCAATAGGTGTCGACTGGGTGAAGAGTTCGGAAGGTGGAGACTTCTAAAAAAAGGAGGAGTGGATAGCGTCAAGGCAATCGAGTGACAAAGGTTGAAACATCATCGACCGTTGATTCAAGTAGGACACATGGAGGGCGTAGATCCATCCCGTTACATCGACATTTAGGGAAGTGTAAAGGGTTTGGTGACGGGAGAACCCCTGAAGCCCTGAAATCCCAAAGGGATCTGGACCATCCACCTGTCATCGCCCCAGTGGTCGATCCCAAAGGATATTTTGATACTCCGTGAAGTTTTAGTTTGGGAGGAGTTTGGGGCAAGTCTTTTGAGATGCCCAGAGTGTGGAGGCATTGAAGTCCCAAATTAAGTGGAGAAAATAGGTAAACCCCTGGTTTTGATCCTAGGGTCATGTGGAGGAAAAGCCTTGTTGGAAAGAGCCTATCAGAGAGCCAAATTTGGCCTGAAATCAACAGAAAGGACCTATGGAAATTGAATAGAAGAGGTTCAGAGGAACCTGGAGAGCTAATTCATCTCATGTAAAACTTGAGATCCTTATATTGAGAGGTTAGTGGACCCTCGGTGAGGGTGGGGGTCTACACCAAGTGGTATCAAAGCCATATTTTAAGGTTTTTATGAAGAAATATTAGTGCCATGCCACCAAGAAGACACAGGGATAGACCTGTAGTGAATCCAGCAATGGAGGAGGAAATGAGGAGACTTTGTGCAAGGTTATATGCCATGGAAACTGCACAAAGAAGAACACCAGATGCAGGTGACATCAGTGAGGCTGAGAGTGAAGAAATGGAGTATGAAGGAGCTGAATGAGAAGATGTTGTAGAAGAATTCTTGTTGAGAGCTCTTGTAAAAATGGGAGATAGAGAAAAAATGGAAATATCAATGTATGAAGGTAATTTGGATGTGGAAGAGCTGCTGAGATGGGTAAGAGAAATGGAAAAATACTTCGACTATGAGGAGGTCGATGATGAGAATAAAGTAAAACATGTTGTGACAAGGCTAAAAGGACATGCAACACTGTGGTGGGATGAATTGCAGGCTAACATAAGAAGCAAAGGAAAACAGAAAATTAAAAGCTGGGAGAGAATGGTAGCCAAGCTAAAGGCTAAATTCATACTCAAAGAATATCAAATAAATCTGTTCAAGAGACAACGGAACATGAGACACAAGGATTTGACAGTAAAAGACTACACAAAAGAGTTGTTTGGGATAAACATCAGAGTTGGTCACCATGAAAGTGATGAAGAGAAGGTTTCTAGATACATTAATGGCTTCAGATATGAAATCTAGGATGAAATCAGCATGGTGACTATGAGGATGGTTGTAGATGATTATTAGGATTCCCTGAAAGCAGAAGATAAATTGGCCAGAAAGAAAATCCAAAGAAGAAAAGGAAGAATACCAAGCAGGGGTAAGGGAATTTTCCATGACAAGGCTCAAAATCCCAAATTTGAGACTAAAAAGTTTCACAGTCATATAGAGAGAGGAGGAAGTTCCCAAGGGAGACAATATGGTGGAAGTAATTATTTTCCTCAAGGAAGAGGAAGAGGAAGAGGAGGAGAGATAAGATGTTATGCCTGTGGAAATATAAGGCATATGTCTTGGGAATTCCTCAAGAAAAATAAATAAGGATGAGGAGAAGCTCACATTTCTGAAGCGTAGAGGAGGAATGTTGAAGCAAAAGAAGTTGAATATGGAAAATCCCTCATGGTGAGGAAATTTCTCTTGAAACCGGAGAAGGATTTGGATGCACTAGTACAGAGAAACATTTTGTTTAGGACTTCTTGCAATACCAAGGATAGATTTTTCAAGGTGATTATAGACAGTGGAAGCATTAATAATCTAGTGTCCACAGAGATGGTGGAAAAGTTGGAGATGGAGACTACTTCACATTCAAATCCATATAAAGTTTCATGGTTGCAGAATGGACACCAAGTAATGGTGAGTAAACAGTGCCAAGTTGAATTTAAAATAGGAGGATACAAAGATGAAATTTTATGTGATGTAATCCCCATGGATTTTTTTTATGTTCTGCTGGGAAGACCATTGAAGTTTGACAAAAATTTCATGCATGATGGTTGGAAAAACACTTATACACTTGAGAAGAATGGCCGAAAACACATGTTGTTGCCAATAGAGGATAAAAAGGTGAAGGAAGAAGCCAACCCAAACATACTTCTCATGAGTTGGAAGGAGCTCTTGAATGAAGTCAAGAAAGAATAGGACATGCAATTTTTTGTGGTGAGGAAGCCCAGAGTCATCCTTTCAAGCACTATTGTGGATGATCTACCTTAATAAATTCAGGAACTGCTGGAAAATTTTGTTGATATAGTGGTGGATGAGTTACCTTTCTCATTTCCAACCATTAGAAGCATAAACCATCACATTGATCTTATTCTAGGAGAAACTCTACCAAATAAAGAAGCATACAATTTGACGCCTCAAGAGAATGAAGAGGTCAAGAATCAGTTCCAAGATATGTTAGAAAAGGGTTTATTCAGGGAGAGATTAAGCCCATATGAAGTACCAATTGTATTGATTCCTAAGAAGGATGGAGGATGAATAATGTGTCCAGATTCCAGAGCCATCAACAAGATAACCATCAGGTACATATTTCCTTTACCCTGGATGGATGACTTGATGGATTGCTTGAGTGGAGAAAGTTATTTTTCAAAGATATATCTAAAAATTGGTTATCATCAAATAAGGATGAGGGAAAGAGATGAACGGAAAAAAACATTCAAGACAAATGAAGGGTTGTATGCGTGGCTTGTTATTCCATTTAGCCTAACAAATTCCCCAAGCACATTTATGATATTGATGAATGAAGTACTCAAAGACTTCATCGGTAAATTTGTCATTGTATATCTGGATGATATACTTGTCTTCAGTAAAACTGAAGAAGAGCACTTGATACACTTGACATTAGTGATGAGGAGGTTCCAACAAGAGAAGTTTTTGATAAATTTAAAGAAGTCATCTTTTATGAAGACAAAACTCATATATTTGGGTTTTGTGATGTCTTCCAATAAGCTGAAGATGGATCCAGAAAAGGTGAGAGAAATCATAGATTGGCCATATCCAAGGAGTATATTTGAGGTAGTAAGCTTCCATGGATTAGAAAGTTTCTATAGGAAATTCATCATAAATTTCAGTGGTATATGCGCACCAATATTAGACATTGTGAAGAAGAGACACACATATTTTAAGTGGACAGAAGAGAATGAGAAGAGATTCAGGATATTGAAGGTGAAGATAACAGAACAACCAATTTTCATCTTACCATATTTTATGAAGACTTTTGAGGTAAGGTGTGATGCCAATGGAGTAGCAATTGGAGCACTATTAAGTCTTCATATGAATCTTCGAGAAAATATTCTAGCTATATAGTTCGACGATGAATGGTATAAATAGGTTAAGGAAAATGTCGGACAAGACACCATGATGGTACCAAGGTTTGAAGGTTATACTTTGGACAATGACAGATTGATGAGGTATAATAATAGGATTTACATACCGCCTAACGATGAATTGAGAAGTTTTATATTAAGTGAAGCTCATAGAGAATTATACATGGATCGTCCAGGAGTCATGAAGACGAGGGAAGACCTTAAGCCTTTATTCTTCTAGAAGGGAATGAAAGAAAACATAGTTAGCTATGTGGTGAGATGCCTGGAATGTCAGCAAGTGAAAGCTGAGCATAGACATTCGAGAAGATTACTACAGCCACATGATATTATGGAATCGAAATGGGAGGTCAT
This sequence comes from Picea engelmannii, assembly GCA_009831015.1. Lineage (NCBI taxonomy): Eukaryota > Viridiplantae > Streptophyta > Pinopsida > Pinales > Pinaceae > Picea > Picea engelmannii. Next base: position 30,856 of record ML806465.1, read on the forward strand.
TTCGATGGAATTTATTGTTGGAATGTCATTGAAGGCAAGGAGGCATGACTCAATTTTCATGGTAGTTGACAATCTGACGAAGAGTGCACATTTTATTCTTATACGTACGACATATCAGGCACTAGAAATAGCTATAGATGTTTTCAGCGAAATTGTGATATTGCATGGTGTGCTGAAAAGGATCATATCTAATAGAGGATCATTTTTATAGGACATTTTTGGACCAGTTTCCAAGAGGCCTTGGGGACACAACTGAAGTTTAGCACCACATATCAGCCTGAGACAGATGGGTAGATAGAAATAACGAGCCAAATTTTGGAATATATGTTGTGTATGTATGTATTGGACCAACATAAATGTTGGGAAGAGTTCTTGCCACTGGTAGAGTTTGCATGCAACAAAAACTACCAAAGTACCATTAAGATGGCACCATTTGAATTTCTTTACGGGCAACCATGTCGAACACCATTGAGCTGGGATCAACTTGATGATAGGGTCTTGGTCAGACCAAAAGTGATCCAAGAAATGGAATAGAAAATGAAAATGATAAGACAAAGAATTAAAGAAGCACAATATCATCAGAAGAGTTGCGCTGATGTGCATCGTGTTGACCGCAATTATGAAGTTGGTGACCGAGTTTTCTTGTGGGTGAAACCGCACAAGAGTTCGATCAAATTTGGAAAGGGGGGTAAAATATCTCCTAGGTTTGTGGGACCTTTTGAAGTTGTGGAAAAGAAAGGACCTGTGGCCTATCAACTATCCTTTCATGATTCTTTGAGGCATATGCCTAACATTTTTCATGTATTTTTTTTGTGAAATTATGTTAGTGATCCTACACATGTGATTGACATGAGTTCTTTGTAGGTTTCAGACGAGGGTGCACTCACAACGGAGTCAATACGCATTATGTACCATCGCATTAGATAGCTACGATGTTGAACGGTCAATTAGGTCAAGGTCCAGTGGGACAATTATAATCCATACTCGGCTACCTGGGAGGACGCATATGATATGTGCCAGTAGTCTCCTTACTTATTTGATATATTAGACATATATATCTTGTCAGATACTTTTATTACTACATTTTATATACTGTACAACTTCGGGATGAAGTTTAAAACAAGAGGGGGTGTATGTAACATCCCTCTCTTGCGAGCACCTGTTATTGACTTATTCTTTGAGGAAACTTGTGTGCAAGTGATCTGATTATAGTACATGGTTATTTGTTTCACTTATGGATTATTATGATGATGTTGATGGATTATGATTTTATGTTATTTGATATATATGTATTGAGAGATGATATTGATGAATTTACATGAGTGTGTAGGGAACGTGCTAGATTTGGGATGCCACCGGCATCCATGGACCACCTTGGACTCCAGATTGAGTCAGGGGCTGGACTTTATTGGTTTGAGTATTTCATTTATGCACATGTGACGTATGATCAATTATATTATGATGTTGTATATGGATCACTGACAGTGTTTCGTTGTTGGATGTAGGTTGACGATTTCTTTCTAATATGACTCACATAAGGAGTAAAGGAGCCATGCACATAAACTAGATATTGAGGGAGAGGTGTGGAAGCATCCCTGTCACAACCTACTAACACTCTCGCCATGTCTTGAATTGTAGGTTCACAATTTCCTAGTTCGAGATGTCCACGATGTTCTGTGGGTAGACTGAGACAGTTTCTCACAAAGATTTAAAAGGGGTGCACAATAAGGTAGGGTCCTTATTCCTTAGAATCCCTTAGTGTCTGACAAGGTTGCCCGAATGGAGTGTTGACTCCAAGGGTTGGAAAACTACCAAAACCAGTCAAAGGCAAGTGGCACCCTTGGAGCATGAAGTGCGTCTTGAAGGGCACATTGCTTAAATAAAATTTGAGTCAATGAATATAGGTGGCTATGAAAACCTTGAGCGAATAATTAAACCTTGTAAAATCTTGAGCACTACCGGATTAATTAATTAAAGAATGAATTAGTAATTGTAAACGACAAATGAAGTCTAAGGCTATTCAAACTTAAAGCCTAAGTCTAAGTTATTGTAGGAGGCTAACAAAAAATTATTAAATAATTTAAATAAAAAAAGAGGGAATGAAGAAAATCAAGTTAAGATTTAAGAAAAGGTGAAATATATCAAAAAATGATAAGGCACATGTGTGCAAGAAATATTAAAAGGGAGTTTTTAAATAAGAAAGAAATAAAGATGAGAGAATAGGGTATGCATAGAAAGGAATCTAGAATCTAGTTACCACTAGTTAACTAGGAGAAGAATCCTATTTTAACTCAACTCAGATTTAGTAAGGCGTCAGTCATTAATTGGAAATATGGGGAATAAAGAGACCACTATGAGTAATTTAAGGAGAACTTTTAGGAAAGGTGAGGGAAATTGAATTTAATTAAAATACATTGTGGAATTGATTGTGCAAGTGGGGATGTGTCATTGAGAGAATTCTATAAAACAAATGGTGTAGATATGAAATGGATCACACAGGTTATGGGTAAGGTTATGCTATAAAAATTTTGACTGGTTTTACTTGTCAGAGTTGGGATACCCAGCTTGAGAGAGAGTGGTGGCTCTACATTGTGAGGCAAGCTACGAGCTAGAGTATTTTTCTAGTTTGTGTGTGCATGGCCCCTTTGTGGCTCAAGAGGATAAGGGGGAAGAAGAGTATCCCTAGAGTTGGTTGGGAGGTATCAGTGAAGTCCTTGGATTGGAAAGCGAAGGAGATAGGTGCAAGTTTGAGTGGATTTCTCCGACAATATCAATCCTCGTCAACATCGACTTATCGGTTATGGTACTCCATATTGTATTTTTTTTTTAAATAATTATGAATATTGTTGTTAGTCTGTGCTAAGGAAATTACAGATAGTATGGAATTGTGTATCGAAATTTTTAAATTGAAATTTGATGTAGATTCAACATTTTATAGTCATAAATCGAAACTGTAATTTGGGTGGATGCTAGAATTCTATTCAATCTCTATCATACCTATAGATCGACCAGATAGTTAAACGATATGGAGGATGTATTTGTGAGCAGCTTGAGATCTATTATGCAGACTTCTGTAGTCAAAATATTATGAACTGTATTGTGATTTTATTGACCTATTGGGCTTGAAACCCACTGCAATTGTGGTGAAATTCTAGTATTGCATTGAGGGATTGCATCATTATTAAATTATGATGATGTGTTTCTTATGATTCTATTAATTATTTTGTGGCAATTTAATTTCTTATTGAAAAAAAAATATCACCTTTTGTACATCACTATTGTTGTCGTAACGGAGGGGTTGTTACAAAACCGCCCAAAAATTTGGATCAAATCCCCCCTTTTCAAAACAAAAAAAAATGCTCGAAGACTTTATACTCTTGCCAAATTTAAGTATGGGAGGGTTTTCATGGTGCCTTATTGGGTAGATCATTCGCCAATTCCCCAGGAGTTCCCTCTCTTAGTAATGTAAAATAGTATGAGGTGGATAGAGGCGTGACTTTTGGGCATGGGGTTTCTTGACATACAAGGGATCATATTGTCTCATTTATGGGTACCTTTGTAGAGGGTGTGTTGCATCTTCATTTTTAATGCAACATTTTTCCAAGCCCTTTATTTTCCATTAATTGATTAAGGTATGAACATTAATTACTATATTAGAGGGAAAGTAAAGATCATTTCAATACCACTTGAAGCTAGGAACACATTGAGTTCCATGTGCAAGTAAATTAAAAGACATCACAATTGAATTTTGTCAACAAACAAGACCTTTATTAGTTATGTGTTTTATTTAACAGGTCCTTGAATTTTGTGGAGAATAATTTTATTTATCTTAGGACCTTTAGGGAGAGTCTCTCGAGGATAATTTATTGGATTTTATCTTTTTCCATCTACAAGCCTTCGGGCCTTCATCCCCTTCTTTCCATGAAATGAGACAGTACAAGCCCTTCTTGGGTCAATATATTTGAAAACCCAAAAGATGGAGAAACAAAAGAGAAGAAGTGTGGAAAGTGATAAGTATGTGCAGGAATGGTACAAATAACCTTCAAGGAGACTCCCTAGTAGCAACCCTTTTCCCGAGGGTGACCCACTTACTAGGAAAAGATGTCGACCACCAAGGTGAAATGAGGAAAAATGAATATTTTCCAGGAGAACATTTTCAAAATCAAGAAAGGACCTTTTGCAACATGCTCAAATGATTCAATTATTAAATTGACACTTACCATGACACTAGACTTGTTATCTCATGGAGTAAGACATATATCCTATGTGGGTCAAGCCAGTGTAGTGGACGATGTTGTTGTTGATCAGTGGTGATGTGTGTTAAGAATAGGGGCTTTTTCTGCTCATTTGGCTCTCGGTACTTCATGTCTATAACCTACGGGCTTCAAGACTTCATCTCCTCAGTTACCTCTAGAAATGAGGGGTAATATGTACAATGAAGGGTTCTATCCTACATACAAATATAACACTATAAATGTAATAATTCAATATCTAGTGCTTAATAAAGGGTTTTATTTTTAAAATGGGGCTTTGTCTAGGGATTAACACTACCAAAATAATTGAAGAGTAAATTTACAAGAAAGTTTAGAAATCCACAAATACGGATGAGATAAAATCAGAAATGCAATTCAGAATTGAAGAAGGTTGTCAAAATTTGATAGACGGGGTCACATTACAGCTTCAAAAGAATAAAGAAGAGAATATTCAAGAATTCAACTAGAAGATGCTTAAACATGTTTAATGTTAAGTACCTGAGTAGATATACAAATATAATCATCGTCCGCGGAAAAACCCTGAAAATAACATATTTTAAAATGTCGATAACTTTACTTAAATGACAATGTTCAAATGATTGTTTTTTAATTGGGTGTTTTTATGAGAGGAACTCAGACATACAACCATTTTATGCAATTTTTTCACTGAAATATATACAAATCGTCTAGAATGTCACAACCCTCTTTTTCTTCTCCGAAAAAAAAAAAAACCCCTTTTTTGTGGCAGAAGAAAGTGCTATGATACCAATTGTTAAGTACCAATGGCTTAATATAGAAACACCACAAATATTCATAGAATACTATAGAAGAAATATCAAATTTATTATTAAAAACCCTTGAGGTAGGGAAACACCATACAATGAATCCTATTATGGAATGGATCCTCTCCTGTTCACTTGCCTCTTTGAGAGGGAAAACTCCTAATGGGATTCAACTCCAAATACAATATTTCTTTGACCTCCCATTACATTTCTTGAACCCCTTTATATAGTGCTACCTACCACCTAAGAACATTTTAGGGGAGGAACCTTCTAGATGTAGAAACTTCTAGTAAGTCATCTTACATTTATTATATCTAACTACCAAAATGGGCCTTATATAATAGGGCCTTCCTCCCTGCACCCCACCCCCCCTCCAAACTACCTCTCTAGATACACTACATTCCTTCTCCCTTATGAATTTTTCATCTTCAACGTTTGTTATGAGGGTGTACAACCATATACCAAGGTCCCATGGATAAGTGTGGACCATAGTGCTAAAATAAGCTAGAGAAAAAAGGTCCCATGTAGAAATGTGAACCATCATGCTAAAGTAGTCGAACCTCCACGATAAACCTGGGTACCATATCAAATTGCTCATGTGAACTCCATGCTAAAGATATTGAAACTCAATAGGAAGATGATCCAAAGGTCTACACTGATCATGTGGATCATAATATGCAGATCCATACACATAGTTGGAAAGGGTTGAGGTTGAATTTGGAAGGAACAATACCACCGGAGAATATGAAAATTGGGCATTGGTAGTCATAATTGGTTCTTGATTTGTCCCACTGATGTTCTCTACAGAAGGTGGAGTAGAGTCATCAAATAAAATATGAAAGTGGTTTTCATCCCAGAAATGACAACTATCCATATGCCAATCATCACAATCGGCCTCAAAATCATACCAAGCATATGCTTCTTGATTGCATTAATCCCCGATGGCTTTCATAATATACCTTCATTGCCTTGCAATGTTGAGCTCTTGAATATATTTCTCCCAAGTATTTTTCATTTAAACTTTATTTTCTTGAAATGTTGTCTTGATGGCTTCCATGATTCGAGAGCAAATATCCATTGGAAATAACACATTTAAGATACCAAAAGAAAGATGTTAAATTTTTTTATCCAATGACACTGATTTGGTAGAAAAATGAGCACCCTGTGAAAAATAATGAGCTTTGCAGTCCCACCGCCATCACGAAGACCCTAAAAAATGGTTGATTTTGAATCAATGGTATCTTCACGTCTAGAGATCCGATTTGGGTGATTTGTTTTTTGGAATAAACTATTTTTGAAACAAGAACTCATATATGTAATTTGTTTTGGAAAATTCAACCCCAGTTGCTACAAAAATCAGAAAAATTGCACGATCGTCCACCGAAAAACCTTGAAAAATAACATATTTTAAAATGTTGATCACTTTACTTCTCGGACTTCGTTCAAACGATTTATTTTTTTCATTGGGTATTTTTATGAGAGGAACTTAGATATACAACCATTTTTTGCAAATTTTTCACAGAAATCTATAGAAATCGTCTGGAATGTCGCAACCCTCTTTTTCTTCTCCGAAAAAAAAATGCAAAAATAGAAAAAAAAAATACCCTTTTTGTGGCCGAAGAAAGTTCTCTAATACCAGTTGTTAAGTACCAAATATTGAATAAAAAAACACCACAAATATTCAGAGAATAATATAGAAGAAATATCAACTTTATTATTAAAAACCCTTGAGGTAGGGAAACACCATAAAATGGATCCTATTATTGAAGGGATCCTCTCTTGCTCACTTTCCTCTTCAAGGGGTGTTATAGCCCTAAAATTCCCTACTCATGCATACATGGCATTGGCCCTCTTACTTGCATAATTTTCCAAATCACTGTTGAGGAGCTCTACTTAAATAACTGATTTTTAGAGCATGTACACATCGCCCTGCACCACTACATCCCGCGTACATATGCTTGATGCATTCTAGACAACCCACGTACATACACTTTCTAGACAATACACAACCCGCATATACCTCCAAAAGTTGCAAAAATTAAAAATTTATAAGGAAATCGATGGAATTCACGGGTTATTGGAGGTTTAGCCAGCCAATTCACCTACTATAGCCCATCCCCCAACCTAATAACCATCCTTTTTACATATAAAAGTAGTTGTTGGGGTCTCATTTCACAACCAAGCATAAGAACATTGAAACTCTTCCCAATTTCACTTCCCTTCCTTGCCCAAGCATTTGCTACCTTTTGTGAGTTACTGCCTCAACACTCCCTCTTCAGCCCCTTTTCTTCCATCCAATCCATTCCCTTTCCCTGAGGTGATTAGTATATTGTGAGAAGAGGCTTATTGAAGGTGCACTTGGATCATTGTAAAGAGGATCCCAGACCAGGTTCGCAGAACAGTGGTTGACAAGGATTGTAAGTTTCAGTCTTTGTTTGAAGAATAAAATAATCTCTTCTCATTGTCCCAAATGATGATGTTTTGTGTATTTTCTTTGATTTATACATAGCATTTGATATCTAACCCTAATTAATGAATATAAATAGAATGCTTGTAGCCCTTTTTTTCCTAGTCTTGGATGTAGGTCATCCTTGGGAGGAGACTTGCAGTCTTTGGAGCTACAAAGCTTGAGGAGATCATCACCAGACGTGGGATAAAAGGTACACTTACTTATCTTCTCTTCTATTGCTTTCTTTTCATTTATTTTGGTATGTTTGGGGTAGTTTAGAAACTAGGTTTACTTTTAGATGGTCATTTTCTCTGTCTGTATGCTAAACCCTGGTATAGTTATATGGGGATTTTCTTGCTAGCAGAACTGGAAACCATATTGGGGATCTCTCTAGGGTTTTTAGGGAGGTTTTTAGGTTTTTGATTGGTTTTTTGTTTTCCTTTAGAGTTTCAATCAAGTTTACTGAGTCTGTCTAAGGTTTTTGACCACTTGCAAGGTGCATGCTAACTTTCCCTACCCTATAAGTCTGCCTTGTATTTTTATTTTTTTAAAGTCTCAGAGATGTATGTGCCCTATTTTGGGTTAGACTGCATACATACAAGCTCTACAAAGTAGATAGCCTGCATACATATGTAGGATGTTGATGCAACAACCCACGTCTATGTTTCTTGAAAGTATTTTTTAATAAAGAGAGAGTTTGTCTCTTTCCTGATAGAAGTTTGGACTTCTCAGGACTTTCTTGAATCAATCAGAGTCTATGTCTATGGCCATAGCTTGGTCTAAAGTTTTGGTTTACTTGTTCCTTAGTCTTCTTATGTTTTCCCTAAAAGGCTTAGAGCGAGCTGTCAAGTATTAGATCTGCCTCTGAGTTTCTTGGTTGAATCTTTGCGATCCGCAGTGGGCTTAGGGTGTTCATCAATCTTGTTCTTAGTTTTCTCTTTGTTCTTGCTTCTTTCTTTGAAAAACAAAAAAAGTGTTTTTACTTCAATTTTTCTTGTTAAGGCAGTTTGAAAATTAAAAAAAAATAGTTTCTTTCATTTAGTTTGGTAAAGTAGCCAAGGTTGTTATTTGCAAAAGGAAAAAGAGTATTCATTTCAAAGTTCTTTTCGATTTCCTGAAACATAAGTAGTTTGTACTCAAACAAAAGTAGGTCTTAGGATTTCTTCATTTGCAATATCTTGAAATATTGATCAGAAAAGTTGAATTTACAAAGATTTTTTACAAGCTTTTCTTTAATTTTGAAGTATCTTTTGATTTCAAATGTTTTAAAGTTCTCTTCGTTATTCATTCGCCTTTCGAGTTTCAATCAAGTTTACTGAGTTTGTCTAGGGTTTTGGGCCACTTGCAAGGTGCATTGTAACTTTCCCTTCCCTGTAATTCTACCTTGTCTTTTTATTTTTGAAAAGTATCAGAGATGTACGTGCCCTGTTTTGGGTCAGCCCGCATACATACACACTCTACACAGTAGATAGCCTGCGTACATATGCAGGATGTTGATGCAACAACCCACGTCTCTATTTCTTGAAAGTGTTTTTTAATAAAGAGAGAGTTTGTCTCTTTCCTGATAGAAGTTTGGACTTCTCAGGACTTTATTGAATCAGTCAGAGTCTATGTCGGTGGCCATAACTTTGTTTGAAGTTTTGGTTTACTTGTTCCTTAGTCTTCTTGTGTTTGCCCTAAAAGGTTTAGAGCGAGCTGTCAAGTCTTAGATCTTCCTCTTGGTTTCTTCGTTTAATCCCTTCAATCCAAAGTGGGATTAGGGTGTTCATCAATCTTGTTCTTAGTTTTCTCTTTGTTCTTGCTTCTTGCTTTGAAAAACAAAAAAAGTGTTTTTACTTCAGTTTTTCTTGTTAATGCAGTTCGAAAAATAAAAAGAATTAGTTTCTTGCATTAAGTTTGGTAAAGTAGCCAAGGTTTTTATTTGCAAAAGGAAAAAGAGTATTCTTTTCAAAGCTCTTTTAGATTTCCTAAAACATAAGTAGTTTGTAGTCAAACGAAAGAAATTCTTAGGATTTCTTCATTTGCAATATCTTGAAATATTGATTAGAAAAGTTGAATTTACAAAGAGTTTTTACAAGATTTTGTTTAATTTCGAAGTATCGTTTGATTTCAAATGCTTTAAAGTTCTCTTCCTTATTCGTCTCTTCATAACACCATCAATTGTACTACCACACCTTTTGTGTAAATCAAGCCTTAAAATTAACGCTTAACTTAAAATATATTAGACTTTCTTTTTGTAGGGTTCACCGACTAGTTTAGGGTTTTAGGGCCTTGAATTAGGTGTGAAGAGGAAACTCTTCAAGGCCACTTTAAAACAAACATTGGAGTCTAAGATAGGGAGTGTTTTAATTCCAACATCGTAAGAGTTAGCCAGGACCCCCCTCTAACACAATGTGGCATGAGGAAAGGCAGAGCAGATAACCCCTCTAAAGTCGGACTAAACGTAGTGGGGATTGTATATTGAGGGTCTTTCTTGGGAATACTACCGATCACATTTTCCTATGGAGCTTCATGGACCTCGAATCTGTTCAAGATACTCAATTTTATTCCTGACCAATTTATTTCTGCACCCTTGAAGGGATTTGGACTTGGTATCCTGCTCATTACGATCTACCCGGATGTTGACTTTACTTGTCTGGTGACTAACTATAGATGGAAACTTAGTTGCCTATATTTTACAGACTTACATAGGTGACTCTGAGGGTACCTAGGGAAGAATTTGGATCGCTCTTCGTAAAGTATACCCGGAGGGTGCTTCCATGTTCGAGTTGCAATTACACCGATCAATTTCTCTAGTGTCGATTGGTGTAATTGTCCTTCCCACTAGTTAGTTGATTGCTTGATTTATCTTTAGGAAAATTTTAGTATGTGCTATGTGCTCCCTAGTTTTACATAGGGAGTTATTCATTCATTAATTTGGGTCTCTAACCTAAGGTGGTATACCTCCCACTCCCCCGGTCGTGAGGAATTTTCGGTCTTCCGCTTAGAAACGTGGAGATTCCTCTTTATAGGCATTCTTTTTTATAACATTGGTTCACCAAAGTCGATGTGTGAGACTTTTATGGACTTGAAGAATCCCACAAGGGGAGAACCTATGCATAAGATATTCATGGCTAAAGTTCCCGATGATACCAACCAAGGAACCCCTTCAAAAGGGGATTCTTTTGATTTTCCTTTTTTTGGAAACGTTGGTGTCCCTTTGATGGCCACTTTGTACATTCCTAGGTTGAATGTGGGACTACTAGTTTGGTTGGGTACCATTCCAAATGTCCCAAACACTCTTGACACTTATCAGTTAAGAACCTTATTTCATGTGAATCATTTTGATGTTCCTTTCTCAACAAAGTCTTCTCCTCCTCCTTCTGCCTTCCCTGGTGAAAGTATAGCTACTAGTAACTGGAAGCATAAACGAAATAGAAAGAGGAAGAATAGGAAGAAGAAATCACCAACCTATGTGAGCCATGTTGGAGATAGGTCGTCAACCTCTGCAATTCATGTTGAAGACCACCACCCAACCTCTGCAAGTCATGCTGGGGGTAAACAACCAAACTCTGCGAGTCATGTTGGAGATATTTCATCAACCTCTGCAAGTCATGTTGAAGACCAACACCCAACCTATGCTATTCATGTTGGGGGGGGAATTCCAGTCACTGCTAGTCATACTGGTAATAGGTCTGTAGCCTCTACGAGTCCTGTTATCGACCAATCACCAACCTATGAAAGTCATGTTGGAGATGTGTGTTGGAACAGGTACAGACCCATGTTTCAGCTCCAAGAACGCACCAACAAGCCCTAACTATTGGCCCTTTCGACAACACATGTGAGGCAGATGCAGTCTCACCCAAAGTAGCTATGGGGGGTTGCAAGACATAGATGTCTACAACCAAGGGAATATAAAGTGAATCCAATAAAAGAACAACACGACATCTAGATATCAATTTCCATCTTAGATCTACTTCGCACAACTATCTATCAGATCTAACACAATAATGCAATAACAGTATATCTATAAACAAGAGAACACAACATCAATCACACACAACACAAATATGTACGTGGTTCACCCTCTCCCTAGGGCTAGATCCATAGAACTGTGATTTATAATATATTAATATGAAAGCATACAGTTCTTATCTTTGTTCTTAGCTAGAAGATATTCTCTCTTTCTCTCTATCTTCCCTCCCTACGCACCCAACTGCAGGGTGATCTTCACACCCATCTAAAGATCTTAAAACACAAACTTCCCTCACTCCTTGATGCTTCTCTCTCTCACTACAAGAGTCACTCATAACAATAAAGAACTTGGATCGAACAATAACAACAACAGCAATGACAAAAACCCATCCCAGGTCCTCTTGACCTTTATTTATATATTACAATCGCTCGTTGATAGCCTTAGTCCAAAACCTAAGTGTCAAAACCCTATATACCAAAAACCTAGGTCAACTTGACTCATGTTTTCAGGGCTTCACCAGCCTGTCTTTCCTTCCTTCTCGTGAGGTGCTCCAAATCATCCAAAGGTGGGTTTTTATTCTTGTTGAGTTGTCCACAATTTGTTTTCCTTGATGATTTGTCATCCGCGATCTCCTCGTCCAACGAATTTCTTTATCTTACTTTGCTTCATCTTTTCTGCTCTTATTCTCACTTCGACCCAGTATCAGTCACTTTGTATTCCACGTAGTTCGCATTCCATATTTTCTTCTTTACTCTTCGCTTACTTCCATACCTAAGGGCCAACAGGCCCCCAACACTCACATGTGACTTGTCCCAAGGAACTTCAAATCTGACCCTTATGATTTGCTTTGTCTTCAGGTTGTGCAGAGCAGCCTGTGCTTTCTTCTCTTTCCTTCCCCACCATGCGTAGATTGACTTTCCTGTGTCTGTTACCCAGTTTCAACTGCACCTGCTACCTGGATCCTTTTCCTTATGCTTTTAGTGAGAGATGCGAGGCAATTGGTTGTCATAGTACAGATTCAATCATCTCCCATTCACCAAACCTTCCTTCCATTCTCCATTCAAGGTATTCAACTGTGCAACTCCTCCTTCTGTGACATAGACAACCTCATATGGCCCCAACCAATGTGTTCTAAAATTTCCTGGATGCTTCATGAATTTTTTGTCGTATATCAGTACCAAATCACCTTGCTTAAATGCCTTATTCTTGATGTGTCTGTCATGGTAGGCCTTTAATATTTCCTTATGTACCTATTGATGGAATCCTACAATAAATATGTCTTCTTATAGTTCGACCAACTGCGCAAGCCTCTCTTGAACAGTGCCAATTTCATCCATATCTGTAAAGGTTGTGATTCTTAAGCTTGGGACCAAATATCCCATCGGGGCAACTTCTTTGAGACCATAAACCAACTTAAACGGGTTCTGCATTGTTAGATTCTTTCAAGTGGTTCTATAGGCCCATAGTACTGTTGGTACTCATAAATCCCAGTCATCCATGTTCACACTGCAAATCTTCGTCAATGTTGTCTCCAAGATCTTATTGAATGCTTCAATTGTCCCATTCGCTTGCGGGTGCTAGGATGTGCTCTTCTAGTGATGGACTGTAAATTCCTCGGTCAAGGATTCAATGGTCTTATTAATAAAATGTGTGCCTTGATCACTCATAAGGATCTTCGGGCATCCAAACCTGGTTATGATGTCATCAAATATGAATCATGTAGTTGTAGTTGCACTACAATCTCTAACTGATCTTTCTTCAGCCCATCTAGTCAAGTACTTTGTCGCAGTGTTTATGTATCTGGCTTCTGTGCACTTGCCTGGTGGGTTTATAGGTCCCACGAAGTCAATGGCCCATTTATCAAATGCTTGTATTGTCAACTACGGTGCTCAAGGCATTTCATCTCTTCTGAACAGTTTCCCAACTCTTTGACATACATTACAAGCTCTGTAATAGTCCTTAGAATCTCTGTGTAAGGTAAGCCACCAGAGGCCATCTCTAAGAACCTTCTACATTGTTGCTTTTCTTGCGTAGTGTCCTCCTGCGATGCCTTCATGAGATTCTACGAGAATCAATGGTCACTCTTCCTCCATAACACACCTCCTCGATATCTCATCAGGTCCCATATTATATAGTTGTCCAGCTATAAGTGAAAAGTCTGCAACACACACTACCAACTGTTTCTTCTAAGTGATTGTATATTCACTGGGTGTCATTCCTTTTGACAGGAACTGGACTATCTCTTCAAATTGTTCATCAATATTTCTAATGGCCAGCAATTGTGCATATGGCAGTTTATTCTCCAAACTAGTAGGATCTTCTCCATGTTCCAACCTCGACAAGTGGTCAGGACCTTTGTTCATTCTTCCTGGATTAACCACGATCTCAAAATCATATTCCTAAAATAGCAGAAGCCATCTGCATATTCTACCCCCCCAACACTAACTTGTTGACTAGGTATTTCAGTGTGGAGTGATCAGTAAACATTTTAAAGTGTCCTCCCAATGAGTAGTGGAGAAACTTCTGCAGCACATACACCATGGCTAACCCTTCTCTCTCAATGGTGGTGTAATTAATCCCAGCTGTTGATAGCTTCCTGCTAGAAAAGGCTAACGGGTGGTAAATGTATCTAGCTACCAGTTGTGCTAACACAACTCCTAATGTAGTATAAGATGCATTGACATGTACATGAAATTCCTTGCTCCAATCTGGGAAACATAGAATAGGCGCAGTAACCATTTTTTGTTTCAGTGTGTCGAAGCTCTGCTGGCATTCTTCTGTCCAATGAAACTGAAAATATATTTTCAAAGGCTTCTCCATGGGTGCTTTGATCTTTGCATATCCTTTAATGAAATTCTTGTAGTATCCAGTGTGTCCCAGCACAGTGCGCAGCTATTTGACTGAAGCATAAGGGGGCATGTCAACTATAATGGAAATCTTAGATGGGTCTACCAGCAGTCCCTGCTTACACACAATATGACCTAACAACACTCCGAAGGGTGAAATGAATATGCACTTCTTTGGGTTTAAGGCAATCTGACACTGCCTGCACTTATCCAACATTAGTCTTAAACATTCAATATGATTTTGCAATAAGATAAATCCAATCATCAAAATATGCTTCCATAAATTTATGTAAAACTCTTTGAACCCTTTGACCACTACTCTGGAAAAGATGGTTGGGGAATTCTTCAATCCAAATGGAATCATTGTATACTAGTAGGACCCCCATTCTGTTGCAAATGTGGTCTTATGGTGATCTTCCTTGGCAATCCAGATCTCATGGTATCCTGAAAATCCATCTGTAAAAGAATATACCTCCTATCCTCCTACAGTATCTAACACTTCGTCAGTAAATGGTGTAGGGAATGGGTCATGTAAACAGGAATCATTCAACTTCCTAAGATCTACATAGATCCTGATCTCTCTAGTCTTTTTAACCTGCACCACCATAGGGCTAATACATTATGACTCTTCAACAGGTTATATGATTCTTGCCTCCAACATTATGTCGAGTTCAATCTTCACTTTCTCCTTATATTTAGGGTTCAAACTGTAGGGTCTCTGTTTAACTGGCCTTGCATACAGTTTCAAAGGGATCCTTGTCTCTCCCATTGTCCCTTTAATCCCTTCATATTAGTGAACTTGGTTGGAAACAAGTCTTGATATTCATACAGTAACTCTGTGATATTGTCAGTAGTGGTAGAATCCCAATAATCTCCAACATTTGCAAGCTTCGGTGTTTGCTCTGTTCCAATATTGACTTCTTTTTTTTTAATTGGTTTTCCAATGAAAGGTAGCTCAATTCCTGGTCCTTCTATGTCTCTTTGGCCTTCTATTTTGGCAATTGTTATAACCCTAATTTTCACCATACATGCTTACCTGGCATCAGGCCATCTCAGATCCCTTCTTTGCCAAAACATTGTTGAACAACTCTTTAAAAAAACTCTTTTATAAGGGCCCACACACCCTACTCCATTACTACATGCTATCAGTAATGGAGTAGGGTGAGTGGACCCTTATAAAAGAGGTTTTTTAAAGAGTTGTTTAGCAGTGTTTTGGCAAAGAAGGGATCTGAGATGGCCTGATGCCAGGTAAGCATGTATGGTGCAAATTAGGGTTATAACAATGATGTTCACCTTCCTAGGATCATATTCTTCATCATCATTGATATTGTAACAGCCTTGCAGTTTCTCGAGAGGCACAGTCCATTCATCCTCTTCTTGTTCCAAAGGGAGGCTAGGTGCCTCCTCAACTACTTTTTGTCTTACAATTTGTAATTCTTGATCCACTGTAGGATATTGGCTTTCAAACAAAAAGGTAGTTACAAAGTTCTGGGTCATACCTGTTGGGTATGTGTTATATTCTTTGCATGTGTGTGTGTGTGGGTGCGTCAGATACAACAACTTCTATTTTTTCTATTTTGGGCAGTTTTTGCTATTTTTAGCGGATTTGTAAATTAATCCCGGATTAAGGGATTAGGGTTTTGGTATATACAGAATACATAAAAACATTGTATATATTGTATGGCGAATGGTGAAATTCGAAATAATGAAAATAAGAAAGGTTTTCCCATTTGAGGGTTTCCGGTATAAAATTTGTGTGTACTCTGTGTATGAGCCATTTATTAATTTATGTATTGCTTAAGAATCTATATGCATTGCTTTACTTCACAGGTTTAAAACTTACATGTGGTATCAGAGCTCGTTTTTGGCTTCAGAGGGACACCTTTGTTGCTAAGGGTTTGGCTCGGTCTTGATAGATCAAGTTTATCTTGGGTCTGTGATAAACCTGGGTTTAGTGGGAGCTTTTGCAGTGGAGATTTGAGTAAAGAAAGAGGAATGGCGAGCTCATCTAGAATCGAGATAGAGAAGTTCAACGG
>ML806465.1:51375-77243 GCA_009831015.1 Picea engelmannii
GGGCAGCACCCCGAAATTTTTTTTTGGGCGGTTTTTGCTATTTTTAGCAGATTTGTAAATTAATCCCAGATTAAGGGATTAGGATTTTGGTGTCTACGAAATACCTAAAAACATTGTATATATTGTATGGCGAATGGTGAAATTTGAAATAATGAAAATAAGAAAGGTTTTCCCGGTTGAGGGTTTCCGGTATAAAATTTCTATGTACTTTGTGTGTGAGCCATTGATTAATTTCTGTATTTCTTAAGAATCTATATCCATTGCTTTACTTCACAGGTTTAAAACTTACAATACCTTCCCAATTTACAGTGATGAGGCGTAGTTCTGCTTGAAGATACCAGTTGATAGGGGTTCTTTCTAGTGTGTTGATGAATTTGTGCACCCACTCCTCTTGAGGAATGTTTCTCCAGGCTTCCTCGCAACTTCGCACATGGTCCTTCGGACAACTTTGACTTATGTACCTAGCTTCCCAGCCTTCTACTTGCTATAAAAAACGCATTGTCATCAAAGTGCGACATTTTACCCAGTCTGTAATTTTGTTTTTGTGTGTCCCCCACATCTTGTTGGGGTTTGTTTCAAAGCCTCATCCATTGCCAACAATCTTTGTTATGTTGGTACAATTTCTTCAAAGTTTAACAAGAATTCTTCTAAATGATTCATACCATCAAAGGTGGGCAAGTTACTTATTGTTGTGTCGATCCAGTGAACTTCTCGAGTTAATCTAGCACTTCTCCTTGTAGAATCTTCATACATTTTTTTCTACCAGTTCTCTAGTGCTTCTTCTAAATCTGATGAACATGCATTGTCACTTCGCCAGCTTACGTTCCCATCCACCATAGGATTAATGTAATCCTGTTGTCTGGTTGTTAATTTGTATATGTTTTCTAGTTCATATGTGTGGTCTTCTTCTCTGATGGGTTCTATGTATCTCTAACCTTCATTGGGATCCAAAGGTGCAATGAACCTAAGGCCATCTCCTTCAAATGTCATTCTTCTTTTATTTAAATCAACCACAGTGGAATTATTGAAAGCCCAATCAATTCCTAACAGCACAGGGTAAGGACAACTATCATCAACTATCTCAATCACCTCGAAGTCTGCAAACGTTCGTACTCCATCGATGTCCACAGGGATATGTTCCAATCTTCCAAAGGGGATTACATCTTCATGATTATCCATCTTAATCTTGATAGGGGAATATATCAACTTAGGTTTTCCTATCAATGCC
Source organism: Picea engelmannii (assembly GCA_009831015.1). Taxonomy (NCBI): domain Eukaryota; kingdom Viridiplantae; phylum Streptophyta; class Pinopsida; order Pinales; family Pinaceae; genus Picea; species Picea engelmannii. Next base: position 52,604 of record ML806465.1, read on the forward strand.
TAGGTCTGCTTCGTCATGAAATTGACCTCCAACCCTAAGTCGAGGACCACATAATCGATATCATACTCTCCAATTTGAGAATTCAAGTGTAGTTCCTTATCTGTCCTTCTCTTTTTGAGACTTTGTGTACTGCTCTATTCAACAAGGGATCTATCTTTCCTAACTCGTACTGTCTGATTAAATTTTATATCTATTATACAACGTTTTCATCTTGAATCAACTTAATACAAGTATATAAGAATTCCATGAGATTTCTTACCTCTTTTCCTTCTCCTGGAAGAGCAGACTGATCAAATGCCAAAGGAATTCCACATTCTCTTACTTCTGGTTGTGTCTTCGATGAAGAACCTTGGTCTCTCTCGAATTATTTTCTTACCTCCTCAAATATTTGTTTTTATTTCTTTGCATCGAAAACTCATGTATTCTCAACAACTTTCCTGACTCTTGATTCTTCTGTAGTCTTTCCTTGGGTCGCTCTATTTTCTCCTATAAGAGTGCCTCCTCTAGTGATAACAACGAATCTAGGTTCCTTTCCATGAGGTTCAATGTATATCAGTTGCACTTGCGAGTTCTGTTGAGGTCCTTGTCTCTCCTAAAGTTTGGCTAGCAACACAAGACAATCTTCAATAACATGTTTGAATGAGCTGCAGTAGTTGCAAGTGGTACAAGGGTTCTAAAAGTCCCTTGTTAAGTGACTCAGATGCGTGCAGTTATAAAAAATGATTTGTCCCCTACCTCAATCCATACCTCATCCTCATCCTCTTCCTCTAAATCTGCCACGAGGGTTGAAGTTTCCTCTCCCTGGAGAATTATACTGCGTAGTGTTTCCTTCTTGTTGTACTTCTTCTTGAATTTTGTATATATCCCTTGACCTTTCATGCATGAGATCATAAGCCCTACAATCCCTATCATCATGCCCCACAAACTTATAGAACATGCAATACATATTTGTGAATGTCTGAGCATATTTTTGCATGTAGTAGAATTCACCAGGGCGATGTCTATTTCTACATACCTCGTACCATGGTAAGGTAACTTTATTTAAAGTACTTGGGGCTCTAGATTCCAAATACTAACGAAATAGAAGACAATGCTCCTTGTTATGGCCTTTTGATTTTCACATAATGCACCAGATATCTTATTTTTTATCTTTTCCCTTGTCTTTCTTCATATCTTCGACCTGCAGAGATAAACTAATTAGTTGACTCAAGATATGACTCATACCTGAGTTGGATTCTCCCATAGGGGATGATTCTAACTTCATGGAAATATTCAGCGCCTCCGCCTACGAAGCAATCTTCTGTTGCATCAGAGGAACTTTGATGTGCGGTAAGAGGGAAGCAATGAACCATTCCTTATTCTACTCGTCTTGGATCTAAAAACTCAAATGGTCTATCAAGGTCTTAAATATTTGATCAAACTCCCACATAGGTTCATCTATTCTCTTCTTGATTTATTTTAGTTTTGTAATGCACTAGGACTTTGACTTAGGTTTCTTGAATTTAGAAATTAGTAGAGTCTTAATGACATTCAGTGGTTTAGGTGCAGCTCCTTGGAAAAATTCCGTGTACCATCTCAGCGCGCGATCTCTGAGATTAGTACTAAACTGAGCTTGTTTAACAGCTTCATCGGTGATATTTTTAATACTCCACATAGCTTCACATAGAAACCAGTGTTGATCGGGATCTTCAGATCCATCTCCTCTGAAGGTGGGTAACCTCATCTCATATTCCATAGATCTTCCTAGGTTTCCTGACTGAATATGTGGTGGACTGCTAGTGACAATGCTCTGAGTGCTCTGGTGACTCTGATTACTTTGATTTCTTAATGTTGTTGAAAACAAAGAAGGAATAATAGTACTCACTTCAATATTCAGTGTAGTCCCTGAAGTTTCTGGCTCTTCCCGACGAGGTGCTTCAACTTTCCCTTCATCTGCCCTAGCAGATTTTGAATTCTCTTCATCTGTCAGATCTTCCTCTTCTCCACTGTAGAAACCCTCATCCTCGTAGTTCTTCTTAAACAGGTTCATAAGAGGGACTTCTCCGAACACTCTCCCACTGCATGTATGTCCAGCCTCTGTGTTGTTGTCATTGTTTGAGTTCTTGAACATTATCCTTTTGCAATCCAACCAACTATTGTATCTTTAAGATGTTCTTCTCATGCAATAACATCTTTATCTTCAACTTTAAAAAGTGTAAAAATTTTCCTCTGGGTCCCTTAAAGAAGTACCTCTCGTCTTGGATATATGACTCTACTTTGTCAACATCAAACTCGGTGACGTACCCTCCAATGGTGCTATCAAAACAGTGATCTATTTCTCTTGACACAACGTTATCAACTCTCTTGATATTCTTGATCAACACTGACGTCCAAACCACAGGGGTTCTAGATCTGATCTCAAACTGGGTATCTGCTAACCTAGCTAGCCATTCATATAGCTCCTGTCAGATTCCTCCAAAGAAAATCTTATGTATATCAGTAAAGATATATCTTCCCAAGAAATCCTTTGTACTAAGATTAGGGTTCTTGTTCTAGGCTTCATTGAAGTCCTTTTCTTGATCTTCTATCCACTTATGAATCTTTGTCTTTGATGGAAACCACCTTGACATTCCCTCAAGAAGATTCTTGTCCCAACAATGGAACCAATTGTTGGAACAGGAGCAGACCCGGGGTTCAGCTCCAAGAGCGCACCAACAAGCCCTAAATAATGGCCCTTTCGGCAACACCTTTGAGGAAGATGCAGTCTCACCCAAAGTAGCTATGGGGGGTTGCAGGACACAGATGTCTACAACCAAGGGAATACAAAGTGGATCCGATACAAGAACAACATAACATCTAGATATCAATTGCCATCTTAGATCTACTTCACACAACTATCTATCATATCTTACACAATAATTCAATAACAGTTGTTGTATCCTTTTCGTCACTTAAATGAGAAAAAGAAGGACACTTACAAGTCCAGTTGGGTTAGCTAGATAGGACAGAAATGAGTGCAAGAGTTAGAAACATCAATCACAATAAGAAAAGAAACAACTAATCTAATAACAATTAAAGAAACTAAACTAATGTGCATAAGAAAAATAGAACAAAAGAAAGACCGATATTCATGCCACCAATGGATATATTGTATTAGTGGGAAAACACCAAAGGGAAAGGGAGACTTATGGGTCCCATCTTCCTCCAAGGGAGGGCTCTTGAACCCCCAATTATTGAGATCTTCTTACAAATAGAAAACTAAAAGGAAATGGTGAATAAATCCAAAGCTCATTCACTCAAGAGGTGATGTGAATGGCCCAATGAAATGTTTCTTATATTATCCAATGAGGAAATAGGTTCCTTGTATGAGAATAGAGACAAAATAACAATACAAATAGATTCTTGAAAATATCATGCACCCATGGCCTCTTTTTATAGCAAATCTTTGAGGCATTATCCAACTGATCTTTAGTGTGAACAAGGGGCCCTTTAGGGAACCCTTAGGTCTTTGACCATCCCCCCACTCATATTCAGCTTGGATTTGAGGGTCAAATTAACTTGGGAGCTGAACCAAAAGTTGGTGAGGGGCCAAAAAGAACCATAAATGCATCGTTCATGGAAGTGCATGGATTTTCGTGTAAACAGTCGCATATGTGCATGGGTTTTTCTGTATAAAGTAACACATTTTGGGCATATGTGCATGCTTCCTTTGGTGAGTTTGGGCACTTCAATTTTTTGACCCAATTGTATTTTTTTTTCCCTTTGGAAATGCATTTTGTTTTTGGGCCATGAATGAACTAATAGGTGTTTGGAGATGTTGGATTCCTGTAACCATTTGCAGATAAAATTTCAGTGATAACAGATGCCCCCTGATGTGTGAGGTTAGGAGCATACGTATAGCCGAAATACATCAATGTTTATTCTACTGAGATTACCATTGTAAGAAAGAGTGTTGAGAGGATTTGCAAGAGTGACCCATTGGAGGGAGAGGGGAACCTGTGGGACCCAAACCTTTCGCTAGGTGTGGAAAAGTAAAATTGTGTACAAACGAGGAGGGCATGCCCCATGCTCGTGTCAGGTAACTAAAAATGTGTAAGACAATAATTGAAGTTGTGTGTTGATGTAGATAACTGCAATGCCCTCCGGGGCGGTTTGATAATGGCAGAGGACAATTCTGATGGTGAACAAACTCTAAAAAGAGGCAATGACACCTCTAAGAAGTGTCAATAATTCGCAGGCATTGATAGCCCAACAAATTTCAGAGGTCTTCGGCAAATATAAAAACAATTGAAATAGTCACAAAGTAAGACCCACCATAACATGAGATCGTGTTGAAGTCGAATGTTATGGAGGTCAACGACAGCAGATAAAAATGGTGGTTTTCCATGTCTCGTCCGAGACTCCTCATTGTAAAGGGAATGCGAGTCAAGATACTATCGCCCTTGTGGAAATTGTGCTCATGTCGACAGAAAGGGAGACGCAACTCCAAGAAGAAAAGGGCTTCATGAAATCTACTAGATGAGAGCAGTAACTGATGAGGTATATGGACGAATTCAAGATGAGGTAAGACTGAAGACTTCCCTTGGTTGGGGATATATGTGAAGTATGAGTGGAAGCAACCATGAAACTAGATCTAGTGTCAGGGGGGCAACTAGATGTGGGTTAAATTGTTCCAGAGGTGTGACAATGTGGACAAACTCAAATATCAGGGGTACATGGATGGTGGCATACTCAGGGTTTATGGATGATGTCAATAGGAGTAGAAGATAATGAATGCCCCAACCAAGGGCGACATGGGTTTCTTTTATAGGAAAATAAGGTCACCAAGGGTGACGACAAAAATATATGTAAATGTTGGAAAAAAAGGCTTTTTACAATTAACAAATGAATAAAGAATAATTTGGGATGAGTGTACAGATACAGAAATGGGTGCTCCAGTGCAATATGGCTTGGCCTGTGAGGGCGCAAGTTGTGTGGAGAATGGGTGGAGGGTGGGGGCCCCATATGTGGGTTTCTGTATGAGGTAAATGAATGGGGGGGAGTCTACAGATGGGAAAACTGACTATGGATGAAATGGATGGTTAATGATACTACGGAGGTGCGGTCAAAATAGAACCATGATGAGATAACATGGGAGTCCATTTCGGCAAGCTAGAAAAATGAGGAGAAGGAGTATGTGGTTGATTCTCAAAAATGCGTAAGACTATCGAGACTCCCATCCCTAAAGGGTGAAAACAACATGAGTGTCAAAGTGCCAAGGTGAAATGTGAATGGGACAACTCATGTGGGGAAGAGTGCTACTGGGTGACAATACCAAATTGCGGTGGAGGTGTTAGTATTGATGAGCCGGATATGAGGATCCTACAGGTGAATGTCAGAGGGTGTGACTGGAAGATGCAATTGGTATTCATAGGGAATGAATACATGCCAATTTCGATCATATACCTGAAGGGGCTTGTGTTGAATTGTGATGAAAAAGTACCTTCAAACATTAAAATTGAATACCCGACGTGAAAAATATTTGAAGATAAAGAATGTATAACAGTTATTTGATAATTTTGAAGATGATCATGCATACATGAGTGTGTCATGGAAAGATGCTCTGCCAGGGAAAAGTGAAAATGATGACCCGATGAAAATGACTGTGTAAGCGGCCGAAAATGGTTCAGAAAATAGAGTGTATGGGTTCCTGTACCAAAAAATGAAAGTGGGGAAAAGGGCTTAGTTATGGATGGTGGGTCCATAATGCCATCCCAGTTTCACTGACACAATGGGCGATCGGGCGGTAGTTTGGTGGGAGGACATAGACCTCCCCTTTGCTCAAGGACTGATGAAGAAATATAATGAATTGCATTCAAGAGAGAATTGGTATGGAGTGTCGGAGGAATCTCAGGAAGATATGTGTGCCATTCTGTGGCTAATGTGTGGCAGACGTATGGGATAGATGGGCATTGATGAGTGTAATTCCCATATTCAACACATAAGGCACAAACAATTTTTTTCGTATATTTTGTTTGTGTTTGGTTGATGACTCTGTAGTAGAGTGGGATGTACTTAGTGGAGTGGCAAGCAAGAGGGGTGCTTGAGGAAGCTGGATAAAAATGTGTAGCTCAAGAAGAAGGACATTTGTGAGTGGGGTGTCCTTTTCTTTCACATAAGGCACGAGGGAATTGAACTTGGGGAGGTATTGGAGTGATGGGATCTTTCTTCTTCCATCTTCCCCTAGTCATAGACATGGTGCTGGAAATTGGGGGTGAGGGTGGCGTGGCTGGAGTTAGTATTGGGATCGGCATCGGGATTGGGATTCCCTCTATCTGAGGAGGGAAGGATGGTTGAGGAACCATATTGGGTGGATGTAGATACCATACATGGATGGTGAGTGCCATGTTCATAAGGGTTAGCATTGCGGCTTCCTGGAATGATTCAATTCCAAGTGGGGGGTAAAAAAAGGGAATTTGGTTAATGGCCTAGGGGACTGTCTCCCAAATCAATACTTTCCCCTGGAGGGGGGAAAGATCAATGATAAGTGGTGTGGTGGTGCTCTCAGGGAACTCTGAGGTAGTATTTCTTCAACTGGTGGAAGTTTTGTATGGGGAGGGGACTTAGTGATAGGAGTCTTGTCTCCGATATATTTTCCTTTAGAGGAAACTACACACACGTGTTCTGAAAAACATGGGTTTAGGAACGGTGGCGCTTCCTGATAAGTGCCCAACATGGATGGGTCTTGGAATAATCCATGGCCGATGTTGACAAATGGAAAATCATCTGAGCTAACACGGACAAGGGGGAGGATGTTATTGATGTTGGTGGAATGGTTAGGCTCATAATGTGTAAGATGGTCTATGGTGACAATATTCACATTGTGGGGGAACATCATCGTACGAAACACAGAAGAGGCGATCGCCTTCATAGCATACATGTAGTTGCGTCTGAAAAAGATATTGTAATCAAGTTGGGCATCGATAACTTCAATGTCAATTAGGATGGTTTTTCCCCCAAGTTCTATGGGGACATTTTGACAAAGCCTTGTGGAAGATGTTGGTCAACCATCGTAAGCTCGAAGGGTGATGGCAGAGGGTACTAGCTCGGGGGAGCCAATTTTATGCCATACATGTTTAGACATGATGCATGTGGATGCACCTTCATCGATGATACACTTATAAACTGTGGTGTTCCAGATCCTAACTGGTATCTGGAAGGCTACTTGGGCAGGAAGACATGGTTCTCTGCTATCGAAATCAAATGTGATCAGTTGCGTGTCAGTTGGGTCGACTTCCCCCAAGGCAGAAAGCAAGGATTTCCGCTATGATGGATAGGTTTGGAGGACCTCCAACACAGACATGGCTACAAGATACTGGGCTAAGTCATCAACCAGACTATAATTATGAGCATCCCTAGCATGAGGGTTATGCACATTCTGTTGTAAAGGCATACGTGGTAAGCGAGGAATGGGTTTCGCGTTAGGAGGTGGAATCATCAATGGTTGTCCTGTAGTAGCTGGTAGTGTTTCTAATGTGGTTGGGGTAGATTCAAGAGGCATACCATATTGACGGTTGTGAGTTTGCATAATAATTTCTTCATTGGTGAGGAGGACACTGCGAGCAACCAAATTCTCGGTTTGAGTGGCACCTGTGGTTGGATATTTCCCCATTTGTGGTGGGGCAGGGTTGATCACTTGTTGGGTGTTCATAACACCTTGGTATGGAATGGGGTTTTTCAAAACAGTTGGAGGTGGTGGCTGCAAATACTATTGTGGGGCTTGTTAAGGAGCAGATGGTGCCGAAGGGCCCTGTGAGTTCATGGATTCCCTCATCCGTTGGAGATCAGGAATTTGGGGGCAATGATGAGTATAATGTCCATAATCACCACATATAGTGCAAAGGAAGTTAGTTTGAAGATTTTTTTTCTTCCCTTGTCATGGTTGATTGTTATTGGTGCCTCCTTGGGGGTCTTGGTATCGGTTTCCCCCAGTGAGATGGTTGTGGGTGTCATTCCCTCCTGGTCTTGGATTGTCATTGTTTCAGTTTTTTCCTTTCTTTTTGGCATTATTCGACTAATGGGCTAGATTTTCTGTATTCAGTTGTTCAAATATTTGAAATTTCTAAATGGAAGAGGTTTGAACAAAGTTAACCCCAGTGTGGTTTTCCTTGTGGTGGAGCCATGGGTGGGGGGGGAACAGGAAATGGAAAGTAATGATTATTTTGTGGCAATGATCTGTATGGTACATAAGAAGGTGTGACATTTTTACTAGTGCTTAGGGTGTAAGTTTAGGTAGAGGGGGTACCAGAACTTGGTTGTATAGTCGAACACATCATGGGTGTCGATGTGGGTCCACTTGTGGGTGGAGGGGGTATAATAGGGTATGGCTATGGGTAAGGGGTAGGGGGGTAATAAGGAATTCTACCATATATTGGTGGATGATGGGGTGTACCATACATGCGTGGTGGTTTTATGTATAGATTATGGTGTGTTGTGGTACCAATCAATTCGTTCGCTAAGTGAGACATCCCAGGTTTGTCTTGGCCGAATGGTATGGGTCTTGGGATGTCAGGTAGTATTGTGTACAAGTATCTCGATTGTGCATAGATGAGGTCATATTGTTGAGCTTTTCTAATGGCTTCCTCTTCATATTGGGAGAAGGTGGAGACCACATCTTTGGCAAGGAGGGAGACAAGTGATCTGAGAGACCAATCGAGGCATTGTTGCTTAGTGGTTTATGCTTTGCATAAGATACGTTGTCGACACCATTCGTGAATGTGGTCAGCGATATGCATGGCTAAGGTTTGTTTAAACTCCGAGAGAAATTCGAGACCATTGTCATGGTGGATTGGTAGTTGAAAGAAGTTCAAAAATTCTTTGGCCAATGATTCAAAGGTCACATGGGACTCTGATTTTTCATCTACATACCACTTGGTTGATGGGCCAGTGAGTGTGCATTGGAATAACCATAACCAGATGGAGTTTTCCATGATTTTGTTAGAAGAGCACCATAGGTGGAAGGTCGTGACATGGTTGGCAGGGTCATCTCCTACCTTTCCTTCAAACTTGGGAATATCTAAAGGTAATTTGGTAGGCATTGCATACCATGTGGGGTCATGCAATATAGGATCATTGGTGAGCTTACTCATATCTGGTATGTTGAGAGAAGCCAAGTATGGCATCTGAAGTGGCAGCAGAGGATTATTTCCAGCCATTGCATGAGTGTTTTGTGTACCTGACCCTTGAGGGTGTCGAGATGGGGTTGTACTTCCCCCTTGGGAAGATGTTTTCCCCTCGCTTCCTTGTAAAGGAGGGTGAGTGGATGGTTGACTTTGGGAAGTGGACCCAAGTAAAGTGGAACTAAGAAAATTTGATCCCAAGGCAGTAGCACTCACAAGGGTGTGAGAAGGTGGAGCCAATGAGTTGGAAAGACTGGGAACTCCTCCTAGAATAGGACGGAGATTTAGCAAGTGTTTGGAACGACAAGGATTCTGTGGGTCCCCTATGATGTCTGACTAGCAAAGTGGATGTGTGAAAATGGTGATGAGAGAAATAAGTGAACAAGAGTATTTTTGTAACTTGGACCTTCACAATATATCTCACAATCGCATGTAATCACAAGAGCATCATACATAAATCAATTGATAAAGAAGCATACATGTGGGTAGGTAGATTTTGTCCATGTGGGAGAACAAAGAAAACAAATGCTTATGTTCTAAAAGACGTAATGTCCTTCCTCTCAAAATAGCATTGGACCTTCCAATAACACTCAAAAGTGGGGTCTGAAGCCAGAAGAAGAGGAACTAGTGAAGGATGAAACAATCATTTATAATGAGGGGTAGAGGGTGCATATCCCGAAAGATCTGGTGATATTTCCCAATAGTCACACAAAATCTGATCAAGGTGCAATTGCAGTAGCCCACAATTGCCACCTAGGTAGATGTCCTAAAATTTGGTCACTATGTAGTTCGATCAAAGTGCAACATTTAGATTTTTGGCCTCATAAATGGGTCATAGGATGGATCCCGTCCAAGAGGTGGGTGCCTCAAGGGGGGATGCACACAAAAAACAAACCTCAGCCTTCAAACCTTCACATGTATCTCCCTGCCTTATGGTGTAGGAACACTTGACTTGGAGGATTTAAAAGTTCCCTATTTGTCAACTTCTAATGTTTTGAATATGTGAGAACCAGATAACGGGGAGTTATTTTGATGCCTATCCCCGAGATCCTATCTAGACTAAAAAAATTCTTTTGGCACCTCCTTTGGAGGAAAACTTAGTGAGTTTTTAGAAAAAATTTAGATGTGATTGTTTGAGATATTGGGGGTGTGAACCAATATCATTTAAATTAAGTGGGAGTGGATAGTTTCGTCAAGAAAAGGGTGGGGCATTTCAGAATCCCTTTGGAGGAAACCTACTTCAACCTCCACGATTCAAGATGAAACTATTGTGAGTGAGTAGTGACTTTGTGTGTGTGTATGTGATAAAGTGTGCCAAATTTTTATTAAATTAGGTGTCACCTTGCCTCATGTGGACTTCGTGTGGTCCTTACAAGTCTTTATTACCTAATTTACTAGATACCATTGGTACAACCTTGCAGAATTTTAAAGTCCCTAGAGAACTAGCATGTGGACATATCGGTCCTTACCAATCCTTTAACTCCCTAGTGTGATTTGATATAAGAAAGCTTCAAAAGACTATCCTATATTGTGGACATGTGGGTAGGTATGGGCCCATTACAATAACCTTTAAACTCCCCTAGTGATGTAATCTAAGAAAGTAGCTTCAAAATTGTCTTATCTTTGTAGCATGTGGGCATGTATGGGCCCCTACAAATTTAACATGTGTTGAAAAAGAAACTAAGAGGAGTCTCGAGGGGTTTTTTGTCCTCTCCTAAAGATTTTTGTTTTTAAGGGAGATGAAATCTTCCCTCAATCATTTTTCTGATTCTCAAGACCTCTCTATGGCACGAGAGAAGATCATACTCAATGATTGACATTCAATTTCTGGTCCTAATGCAAGTGGTTATATATGTGATATAGAATGATTCCAATTTAAATTTAATCAAAGCAAGCCATCCATGTGGAAAAATGAAAGAAAAAAGAGGATAAATATGGATTTTAACCCCCTAAGTGCCTATGTTTTGACTAACCCTTCATGTGGAGAGAGAATCTAAGTGTGGTGCATATTAAAATTTGCATAGAATCAATATTAAGAAGGCTATGGGCCTTCAACATATCACAAAAACCCTTACAATGTGTGAATTTATGGACAGATGCACGGGTTACAAAATAGACATAGGCGCATGTGGCACCAATGCACAAATCAACAACAACTTATTGGCACAGGTGTGCAGAGGGCGCTGAGGAACAAATTTCTCTTGGCGCACGTGCTAGAAAGGCACGCTTGTGGGCTAAAAAACCCATGCACTTTCTGTTACACAGCTGGGAAGAAAATTTCGAATGAAATTCTCTCATCTCAGCTCCGAATTTAGATTTTTCCAGGCAGGCTTGGGCCGGTTATGATCTCTGCAAGTTAAGTATACCAAAAATAAGTGTTCAAACAACCCAAATGAGGAGGAAATTGATACCTATCCCCAGTGGAGTCTCCAATCTGTTGTATCCTTTTATTCATCTAAATGATTAAAAGAAGGACACTTACAAGTCCAGTTGGGTTATCTAGACAGAATAGAAATGAGTTCAAGAGTTAGAAACATCAATCACAATAAGCAAATAAACAACCAATCTAATAACAATTAAAGAAACTAAACTAATGTGCATAAGAAAAATAGAAAAAAAGAAAGTCTTATATTCATGCCACCAATGGATAGATTGTATTAGTGGGAAAACGCCAAAGAGAAAGGGAGACTTATGGGTCCCATCTTCCTCCAAGGGAGGGCTCTTGAAAACCCAATGGTTGAGATATTCTTACAAATAGAAAACTAAAAGGAAATGGTGAAGAAATCCAAATCTCATTCACTCAAGAGGTGATTTGAATGGCCCAATGAAATGATGCTTATATGCTCCAATGAGGAAAGAGGTTCCTTGCAAGAAAATAAAGGCAACATAACAATACAATTAGATTCTTGAAAATATAGTGCACCCATGGCCTCTTTTTGTTGCAAATATTTGAGGCATTATCCAACCAGTATTTAGTGTGAACATGGAGCCTTTTATGGCACCCTTAGGTCTTTGACCAGCCCCCCACTCGGATTCATCTTGGATTTGAGGGTCAAATTGACTTGGGAGCTAAACCAAAAGTGGGTGAGGGGGCAACAAGAACCCTAAATGCGTCATTCATGGAAGTGTGCAGCTTTTCCTGTAAACAATCGCACATGTGCATAGGTTTTCCTATATAAAGTAGAACATTTTGGGCATGTGCGCACGCTTCCTTTGGTGAATTTGGGCACTTCAATTTTTTGACTCAATTTTATTTTTTTTCCCTTTGGAAATACATTTCTGTTTTGGGCCATGAATGAACTAATAGGTGTTTGGAGATGTTGGATTCCTGTAACCATTTGTGGATGAAATTTCAGTGATAATAACAGTATACCTATAAAAAAAGAGAACAAAACATCAATCACACACAACACAAAGATGTACATGGTTCACCCTCTCCCTAGGGCTACGTCCACAGAACTGTGATTTATAATATATTAAGATGAAAGCATACAGTTCTTATTTGCGTTCTTAGCTAGAAGATATTCTCTCTTTCTCTTTGTCTTCCCTCCCTACGCACCCAACTGCAGGGTGATCTTTGCACCCAGTTGAATATCTTACAACACAGAATTCCCTCACTCCTTGATGCTTCTCTCTCTCACTACAAGAGTCACTCATAACAATAACGAACTTGGAACGAACAATAACAACAACAACAATGACAAAAACCCATCCTAGGTCCTCTTGACCTTTATTTATATATTACAATAGCTCACCGACAGCCTTAGGTCAAAACCTAAGTGTCAAAACCCTAGATACCAAATCCCTAGGTGTCTAAAACCCTAGTTCAACTTGACCCACGTTTTCAAGGCTTCACCTGCCTATCCTTCCTTCCTTATCGCACGGTGCTCCAAAGCATCCAACAATGGATTTTTCTTCTTGCTAATTTGTCCATGATCCATCTTCCTTGCTGATCTGTCTGCTTCAATCTCTTCATCCAATGGATTGATTTCTCTTACTTCACTCTGTCATTTCTGCTCTTATGCTCACTTGGACCTAGTATCAGTCACTGTGTCTTCTGCATAGTTCACATTCCATCTTTTCTTCTTTACTCTTCACTTACTTCCATACCCAAGGGCCAATAATGTGCAACCAACTACTACTAGTCATGCTGGGGGCATTAATTCTATTGATAAACCTAGACTGATAGGATGTAATCCTAAGTTTCATTGTAATATTTTCAATGGAGATCACCTTACTCATTTATGCCCTGGCTTTCCATAGGTATGAAGATTGTGGTCTCTGTCTACAATCCCTTCTAATTCTAAGTCTTTTGAGGTTTCCTCACAACCTATTCAGCTAGTGGTTGATAAATTAATCATGTCGATGCAATCTTCAGCCGATCCCACTTCCCTTTTGGGTGGTGATGCACCTTTATACCATGTTGTCTCACATTCTATTCAGCCAATGGTTGAGAAAGTGGTCACGTCGATGATATATTCAGTTGATCGCACTCTTCTCTTGGAGAGTGTCGAGTCTACCAAAGTGGTCACATCGATGCAATCTTCGGTTGATCCCACTCTTCTCTTGGTGAGTGATGTGTCTACCGACTATGTTTTTAGAATTTCCATATATGTACTTTCAGAACAAGGGGGCATCCTTCTCANTCCTAGGATGGTTTCATTTGATTGGAATGAAATTTTTGAGCCTCATATTCCTTCTTCTGCACCCTTTCAAATAATGTTTGAAGTTAATTCAAATAATATTTACCGATGTATTGTAGATGAAGGAGCCTCCGCAAGTATTTTATCCTACTTGGCTTGGCAAGCTTTGGGTTCTCATGAGCTTGTGTATGCATCGCATGATTTGTTGGATTTGGACAGATGAACTTGTGAATATTTGGGGATTATTCCTCGGTTTCCTATCTTGCTAGGTGGGAAGATTGTCCTTGTCGATTTTATAGTGGTGCAAGGCCCGTTAGATTTCAATATGATTCTCAGGCATGATAATTTATATGCTATGAATGTTGTGTTGTCTACACTCTTTCAGGTGATGCATTTATCTCACAATGGAATCATTGTCACTGTCAACCAGCTGGATCTGATAATCACCATCCTAATTCGGTGTTATTTCAGGCTTCCCCTTTATATGTTCCTAGTGTTTGTGTAGACTCTACCCTATGGGACTCCCTCATGAGCACGCTTTGTTTTCTTTCCGAGATTGTATTTATTCTTTTTTATCTCATCTAGATTACTTGAGAAAATTAACCCCCTGGAGTCTTCTTTAATCCCTTTTCAGACTCTCTAAAATTTAAAATATTTTTGAGCGATCTTGTTTCCCTTCATGCTTGCCAAACTCAAATTTGAAGGAACATATGTTTGGTGGTAGTTTACCCCTTTTTCGGTCCGGATGGCTAATTTTACGAATAAAGGTAAGCTCTAGGAACTTTAGTTGCTAGAAGAGAATTCTCAGGCACACGTTTAACCCTTTTTCGGGCCTTAGGAACTAAATTCTCGAAAAGGGAACATTCTCATTAGTTTTGGTTATCACCTTTTTTGGGCCTTGGAGATTACTTATGAAAAAGGAACCCCCCCAGAGTCCATAGTTAAGCTCTTTTCAGACTCCCTAAAATTGAAAATATCGTTGAGTGACCTTGTTCCTTCGCACTCCTTAAATTGATCCAGAAGAACATCTATTGGCATGAGTTTAACCCTTTTTCCAGCCAGTAGATTATAACGAAAAAAAATACACCTCGGGAGATTCGTCACGCCGGGAGAGTTATCCTCAATTAATTTTATACTTTTTCGGGCACTAAACTCAGAAAAAGGATGTGAGTCCATACTTAAGCTCTTTTCAAACTCCTTAAAATTGAAAATCCAAGTGATCTTGTCTTTCTCACACTCGTTAAAATGGATTTGAACAGACTTCTTTTTGGTGCAAGTTTAACCCTTTTTCGAACTGACTAGACTACCTCCAAAAAAGGTACTCCCTAGAGCCTTATTTTGTGTTTTTTCAGACTCTCTAAACATGAAAAAAATGTCGATATTACCTTATATGGGCTCGTAAAAAATTAAATAGAAGGGTCTCACTATGTCATGCTTAATCACATTTGCGGGTCTAATATTTGTGTCTTTGGCCTAATGTTGGCTCCATGTTTCTCTCAAATGAACCTTTGAATCATTCCTTACAGACAAGCCCTACAACACTTCTTGCCTCTGCGATCTAACACCTTGACCCATGGAGGATTTTTCCCCGAGTGTCCTTATCCTGCACATGTCTACTTGCCTTGAGCATTAGTATGTTCCATGCTCTTATAACCAATTTTATTTCTCGCGACACTCGTTCCTCCTTTGTAATGTAGCATTATTTTATTATTTTTCAATCTCTTTAAAAAATTGAAAAAGACAAAAAATATCAAATATTACAAAAAGAGGGGATGAGAATATATATTCTTTTTTTCGGGAGAAAATATAGTCTCCCTTGGACAAAGTGCATCCTTCAGTTTGTTCGTCAAGCATTGGGAAGTTGTTCTCACTACATAGAGCTATGTCCTCCTCCATTTGGTTACTCTTCCAAACACATGGAGAGTTTTTGTTTCCTCCTGCATCACAAAATTATGTCAATATCATGTTTCCTGAGTCTGATCATCTTTCATGATTTTGTCCAAGGGATGTTTTACCCAACCTGAGTCGGCCTTTCTATAGTTTTTCTGTTGTCTTTCATGAGTCGGCCATCCTGAGAGTCCAGTCAAGTTCAAATTCGAAATCGACAAATTTCTCTACCTAATCTTCGATATCATGCTCTCTTTTCCTGGCAGATTGTCAAGGACCTCAGGGTAGTGATTTATACATCCCCCATTGTACTCCTACCTGATTTTTGAAGATCTTGAATTTGTTTCTAGAGCTATGAAGACTTCATCTCCAGTCCCAGGCGCCACTAGATTCTTGAAGATACATATTGTACTTGTATATCTTCAACTGATTTTGAGATGTAAATATGTTGTGTATTGCTCAGGGATACACTTTATATAGATATATGACATGGATCTTCTATGTATTTGATTGACAACCATGATTCAGTTCATCTCGAGCATGGGTATGCCTGCCTCAGAGAGACAATTGTTTTTTTGCAGATGGCACCTCCCGAACTCTAGTCTCGGGCTCACTTGATTTTGTGCATTGGTGAAGATGTTGTAATTTATTTCAGCCATCAGTTTCTCTTCTGACCTCATACATTAGGGGGCATCTATTATAGCCCTAAAATTCCCTACTCATGCATACATGGCATTGGACCTCTTACTTTCATAATTTGTCAAATCACTACTTAGGAGCTCTACTTAAAAAACAAAATTTTAGAGCATGTACATGCCCTGCACCACTACATCCCGCGTACATACACTTGTTGCATGCTAGACACCCTGCGTACATACACTTTTTGTACAATACACAACACGCATATACATGTACATTTAACCCATATATTACATGTACATTTAACCCATATATTACATGTACCTCCAAATGGGGTTAAATTTATATGATATGACCCCAAGGGGGGAATATATGGGTTAAATGTACATGTAATGAGTATATATATATATATATATATATATATATATATATATATATATATAGTAGGGTCTGCCTAATAATAAAGGGGCCACTTGTGCAATGTGTTAATAGGATATATAGAGATCATGTATTCATTATTGAGGGACATATGAATTGTGATGTATTAATGCATTGGGTATTTGTAGGAGGTTATCCTATTGTGTAATTCATCTATCTTATCTATATTGGAGTGGTGCTCCATTCTCACATTGATGTGCATGGTGTGTACTTTTGGTTTATTGTGATATGTATGCATTTAGTTCATAACAACTTGATAGGTAGAAATTATAAAAAATTGATTTGTTCTTTTTTAAATTGATATGAAAGGTCGATTTAAACTATTAGATATTAAGTAAAAATATATATTAATCAAACTTAATAATGCTTATAAATATCAAGAATAGTTATCATAACTATAACTAATGATTAACATAGTGATGGAATCCTTGCCAATTGAAAAAACATGCTCACTAAGTTTTGTCCACTTCATTATATAATAGTTTGGCCCATATAATTTCGATCGCAATCGATGGACTCCAATATATTCCATCATGCAGAGGAAGTCCAATTCATTCCAAAAAATACAAGAAAATGTATAACATGATAATCGAGGAAAGATAAAATTAAAATGGAGTTTTAAACCTGTTGATGTTAGTGGTAGAACCATACAAGTAGTTTTTCACATGTCTATGTGTCTAGACGTGTGGAAATAATCCAAAGCCTTCTATCCTTGAATTTACTTTAGTTAAAGGACTTATTAAAGTAAATTTATTTTATTAATTAATTATTTGAATTAATTGAGTTATTTAAGGAAATGCTAAAAATTAGCATTTAAACTTAGCCGTTGATCTCAAGTGAGGTGAGAAGTAATCTCAATAGTCAATCACTTTGGAGATTAGGGTTAGGTTATAACTTAAGGTTATAAAATAAAGGCTAGGGTAAAGGATAAGATACTTCATAAATTGGTCAGAGTAAAGAAGGAATTTTGATCATAGGGTTGGTTCATGAAGGACTGTGATTCAAGATATTGGATAGGTGGAGAAGGAATTCCATATAGAGATCAGGTCAAAGAGAAGAGAGAAGTAAGATAGTCGTAAGTGGGTTTCAGTCAAGTGAAGCCACAAGAAAGAGTTGCACCATATAGATATTGTTTTACAATATTTTCATATGTGTACATGGGCGTTGGTGGAGATAGACATGTATTTGTGGGTGTGCAGAAGGAACATTCGTGTATACCTTGAAAATCATGCAGATCTAGGTCATACAATAGATCATACTTTTCCAGGTTTTTATGTAGTTGTATTTCTCTTAGTGAGTTGTTATCCCTGTTACGGGAGCCCTAATTTTAACATAAAAAAATAATTCTTAGTACCTCTTTTCCCTCTGGGGTTTTTTACGAGGGTATCTACCCCAAAATATTGAAGTTTATGTGTGCATGATTTGGTTTCCAATTTTTCTTCTGCTAGATTCATTTGAGTTGAATATTTTAGCAATGTATTTTTGTTTTGTGAGATACTTATCTGGTTGCAATAAGGAAATCACTATATAAAAAGATACATAGGTGTTGTAGTAAGGGGATTTCAACATGGTATTATAGTGCATGCTTTCAAGGGAAGCCAAATATTAGATCCATAGGAGTTGATTGTAGATCTATAAAATCTGTAGGAGATCTAAGTAGATGGATAATCAATAGGCGAAAACCGAAGGACATATTTTAGGGAAGCAATTGTACTGAGGAAGAACTAGGGTTTTGTAGGTTAATGGAGTTGTATGCAAGTTTCAAGAAGGAACAATCACGTACAAACAAAGGTGTCTTTGGAGACAGTCACATATACACAGGTTGTGGTAAGAACATACGTGTACATACATGATATTCCTTAACTAAAGGTGCATACACATGCGGGGTTCAGTTGTGACAAGCACGTATGAGTTTATACAAGACAGTACATGGGTAGTTTCCAACAACAGGTGATATCTGGGGAAATTTATCAGGTCTTAGGGATGGAAACAACATTGTTGAGAGTTGAAGATAGATTGAATGGAGCATCCAACTTCATGTCTTGGAAAGAAAGAGTAACTTATGTGATAAAGGAGTATGACCTTTGTGAGTTAGTGGACAAAGTAGTTGTTCCACCAACAGATCTAAAAACTTTGGAAGCTTGGAACAAGAAGGATATCAAAGCATAGAGGGTCATCTTGGATTTGCTTAAGGATCATATCATTCCTCACCTATCCAAGAATAATACAACCAAAGAGATTTTTGATTCTTTGGTAGGTTTATTCCAGATAACTAACATGAATAGGAAGATGGTCTTAAGGGATAGACTCAGATCAATACATATGTATAGATATGATAATTTTAGCATATATTTCTTAAGTATCACATAGGTGCATGATCAACTTGCATCCATAGGGGAGAAAACAGAGAATGTAGAGCTCATGAATGTCACATTGAATGGTCTTCTTAAGTCATAGGAACCATTTGTCAAGGGAGTCTCCACTCGAGAGAAACTCCCATATTGGTAGAGAATTTAGGATGATTGCATATATGAAGAGAGTCGAGGGAAGTCTAAGATAAGCAAACAAGGAAGTAGTGACTTGAATAAGAAGGGTAACCATGATGGAGGATCATCACAACCAAGTAAGAATAAGGACTTGAGTAAAATCAAGTGCTTCTCATGTCATAAGAATGGAAATTATGCATCTCATCATCTAGAGAAGAAGAAGGGTAAATGAAAGATTCATAAAACAACATTATTAGAGATGAATCTTGATGAGTTTGTAGAGAATTTTAAGAAGGATTACGCATTGGTTTCTTTCCTTTCTACTAGCACAACTACTAGGATTACATGGTTCTTGGACAGTGGTGCATCACATCATATGATAGAAGCACAAGAGCTATTTAGAAATATGATGAACAGGGACTTAGATATTCATGTTCAACTTGGTGATGATTCCAAGTATGCAGTGAAGAGAGAGGGACTAATTATGTTCCAACTTGATTCAGGAGGTTCATTTGATGTCGAGGATGTGATTTGCGTACCATATTCAAAGAAGAATTTTCTTTCAGTATCATTTATGGACGACAAGTGTTTTTCCATTACTTTTCAGAGAGGGCGAGTACTCATATGTCCAGATAAATCTATCTCGGACAACACAATGATCGTTAGGGTTATAGAGGGAAATTTATACATGTTGTATGGAAATAGTGTTTAGGCGTTGGTACATGAAAGTGACAATATATGTTATTTGTGTCACATGAGGTTGGGACAGCTGCACTATAGATCATTGTTGATTCTAAGGGGGATTGTTACAAGTCTTCTAGAGTTCAGTATTGAGGAGCATGGATTGTGAAAAGGGTTTGCACTTGGAAAGGATTCCAAGCCTACTTTTCCTAGTAGCGAGAGTAGGTGCAAGGGGATATTGGATATTATCCATTGATATGTGAGTAGGATGATTTCAGTAGCTTCAATATATGGATTTTCATACTATGTGATGTTTATTGATGACTCTTCTAAGAAAACTTGGATATTATTTATGAATACCAAGGATGAGGTATTCAGTCGGTTCAGAGAGTTTAGAGCTTAGGTGGAGAACCAAAAAGTAAATAATATCAAGGACTTGAGTTCAGATAATGGGGGATAGTACACCTCCAATGAATTCAAGTATTTCTGCAAGGAGGAAAGGATCAAGATAGAGCCAATAGTCTCATACAACCCTTAGCATAATGGGGTTGCAGATAAAAAGAATTGATCCATCATAGGTTCTACCAGGGCTATGATACATGACCATGAGTTTCCTATGGTTATTTGGGAAAAGTCATGTAACATGATAGTATATGTGCACAACAAGATTCCTCACATGATATTGGGGGAAAAGACTCCATAGGAATCATTCTCAAGAGTGAAGCCAAATATAGTACATTAAAGGATATTTAGTTGTCCAATCTACATCCATGTGCATGTGGAGAAGAGGATGAAGTTGGATCCTTCAGGACAAAAGGGTATATTTGTGGGTTACAACAAGACCTAAAATTCTTACAAGATATTCTTTCCAGTGCATAGGAAGACAATTTTGAGTAGATATTTTAAGTTTGAGAATAACTTTGCATCTAGGAGACCGCAGGAGTCATCAACAATGACAAAGAATGAGTAGAAGTCACCAGTTTATACTTCAGGTGAGGAGAAGGAGTTATCCCCTTCCATTCCTTTCAGGAGACCTAGGTAGCTATTACAGAAATTGAAGGATGATGGTGAGGCTCTTAGGAGTGCAGTCAGAGAGCGCAGGTCTCTAAAGAAGTTTTCAAACTATATGGCACTTATGAGTAGCATCATTGATGTTGAGACTTACAATTTTGAGGAAGAAATGGATCAAAAAGTATGGCATAATACCATGGTAGAGGAGTACATCTCTATTATCAGTAATTATGTTTGGGACATAGTGCCAATATTGTAGGGGAATTCAACTATGAGTTCCAAGGGGATCTACAATATCAAACATGTTGCATATGGTAGCATCGAGAGGTTCAAGGCGAGGTTTTTGGCGAGAGGGTTCTCCCATAAAGATGGAGTGGACTATGAGGAGAAAGTTTCTCTAGTCATTGGGTATTCTTATATTCAAGTTGTTATTTCTACTGCTTAAGTTATGAGGTGGAGGGTACATTAGACAGAAGTGAAAATAAATTTCCTCAATGGGATCACTGAGGAGGAATTACACATAGAGAAACCTCAGGGATTTGAGGTACATGGGAGGGAGTCTCATGTGTGTAGATTAAGAAATCCTTTTACAGACTCAAATAGTCACCCAGGATGTGATATTCCAATATTAACAAATACTCGCAGAGTATGGGATTTAGAAAGAGAGACAGATCCTAACTTGTACTTCATACTTGTTGGGTCAGATTCACTCATCTTGGTTATATATATAGATTATTTTCTTCTCACATGTGAGGAGGATCTTATTGTAGGGTGCAAAGCAAATTTGATTATTTATTTTGAGATGAAGGACATTGGCTTGATGCATTATTTCTTAGGATTAGAGCTATTGTGGGAATAGGGTGAGATCTTCCTTAGTTAAAGTAAGTATGCAGTAGAGATATTCAAAGGATTCAGGATGGAGGACCGTAGACCGATGGCTGCACCTATGGTTAACAATCTGAAGAAGGTGGTGAATTTAGATTTAGAGTTGGTAGATCCTCGGATATACATGAAAATAATAGGGTCCTATTGAGCGCTCAACACAACCTAAATTTTTTTATGAAATTATGTCACTTTTGGATACCACTTGTTTCTTTCGTTTTACTATCTAATTTGAGTTCAATATGGGGGGATGGTTTGTTTTTTTTTCATGACTCTTATCGATCAAACTGGATTTGTTTGAACTTGTTAAATAAAACCTAGTGTCTAAAAGATACTTGGCATGCTAACTAAAGATCTGCAGCTAACAATATGATAATCATGCTGGTGTTCAGCATCAATGAAATAAAAGTACGTGAAGTGGCCACACAGGAATAATAATCTTTGATCGTCGATGCACCATTGTCGTCGGTAAAAGGTTGAACAATTTTTATTAGTAAATTTCCACGTAGTTTCAGGAGATAGTTGATCACCATCGGCATCGAAAGAGTACGAGAGTACTATATATTGACATGAGCCATGATAAACCCATGATATTCGATGACAGATGCATTGGTTCAGGGCCGGCGAAATCTTGAAGAGTTAAATCACTAAAAGTTGCCGCGTTGACGCATCTCTGATCGTCAATCCCCGATGCACTTTCATCATTGAGAAATTTTCGAGAGAGTCAATCCGGGAGCACTTCGGTAATTTTATCATCGATCATCGATCCTTGATACTTTTTTGTGTCAACAGGGTAGAATTGGTTCTTAGAACATTTAGCTTAAGAAAAGTCTTAATTCCAAATAACACGGGTAAACGAAGACGTCGAGCTCGAGTGCCATGTGTTTTTTTCGCATAGGGGTGTTGTACGGTCTAGTTTAGTCCCGATTCATCTTAAGGTTCCCTGTGTCCTAGTCACACCTCCAATTCATCCTTGCCATGTCAACTATGTATGACAAGATCGTTCGGTGTTAGATCTTTTGCAAGGAGATATCAACAAAAAACGTTTAAAGATAAATCTCGACCCCTGACCCACCAACTGGATTAGAAAAACGATGGGATGTTTTTAGCATGAAATATGATCAGATTTTGTCATTTAATAGGCTAGTTAATGCTTCACCCCACTGTTGGTTGTGGAGCCTAATTATCTTCCTGATTTAGAGGTCTTTTACTTTCAGCCGTGTTTATACCCCATGAAGTATTTACACCCCAGAAGTATGTACACTCTTCCACGCGGGGGAGTGCAGAGGGGGGGTACCCCCTCTGCGGGGTCTGGAGGGGCTATCCCCCCAGCTGGGGGGTCTGGGGGCAAGAGGGCCCCCAGCGGGGGTTCGAGGGCAGTGTCCCCCGATGGGGGTTCAGGGGCGAAGCCCCCAAAGCAAAAATTGCCTTGAAAAAGTATATTGTAATTTCATTGTAAATCTGGACCGTTCATTATAAGGTCGTAGATCTAACGATAGAGATTATGTTAGGGTTTTTTTCCCTAGAAGGAAACCCTCTTTTATGAGGGAAATGTATTGTAGCTATGTAGGTTGGCAAGTATTGTATTCTGAGAGAGGAGACTAGGAGAGAAAGAAGAGGAAGTTACAGCGGGTTTTTGCTGTAGGTTGTATCCCTTCATTTTGCTGGATAATAATAAAGAAAGGACCTAGCAATTTCTCTAGTGGACATAGCCCACACTGGGTGAACCACGTAAATCTGTGTCTCTCTTGTATTGTGTATCTTTTGTGTTTTGTTTCCGCATTTGTTTTATTTTATTTCTCTGTAGTCCTGTTTTTCTAACAACTAGTATCAGAGCGTAAGGTAACTCGCAGGAAAAGAGGGTTCCTGGTTCGAGTGGGAGCAATGTCGGAAGATGGAAAGTTTAGGGTCGAGAAATTTAACAGCCAAAACTACCAGTTGTGGAAGATGCAGATGGAAGATTATTTATATCAGAAGGATCTATTCCTACCATTGAGCAGAGTAGCAAAGAAGTCGATGGCCATGAAGGACGAAGAATGGGAGATTCTTGACAGAAAGGCTCTAGGAACGATATGGCTGAGCCTGGCAGTGTCGGTGGCTTTCAATATCTCGAAAGAAAAGACAATGAAGGGTTTGATGGATGCGTTGGCCAAATTGTATGAAAAACCCTCGGTGTCCAATAAGGTATTTATAATGAAGATATTATTTAATATGAAGATGTCGGAAGGTGGGTCTGTTGCAGATCATTTAAATGAATTTAATACGGTTACTAATCAACTAAGTTCTGTAAAAGTGGACTTTTATTATGAGGTTAGGGCTCTTCTAATCTCGTGCTCATTGCCAGAAAGTTGGAATGGCTTGGTCATGGTTGTAAGTAACTCTGTCTCTGGTTCAAATACTTTAAATTTGATGATGTTGTTGGCGTTATCCTTAGTGAGGAAATGCGACGGAAAAGCACAGGTGAGACATCAGGTAATGTGTTGAACATGGAGAACAGGGGAAGACAAAAGGATAGAGAAAAGGGCTCAAGGAACCGTGGGAATTCTAGGAAGGGCATATCCAAATCCAGACTTGGAAAGATAGAGTGCTAGAATTGTGGGAAGAAAGGACATATGAAGAAAGACTGCAGAGCTCCAAAGAAACAAAGAGATGGACAGCGGGAGAGAAATCAGGAAGAAATGTAATAGGTCATTTGTTACAAGATGCTTTGATTCTTTCTGTAGATAATATTTCTGAGTCTTGGGTAGTAGATTCAGGGGCTTCATTTCATTCCACACCCCATAGGAAACATTTTCTAGATTATGTTCAAAGTGATTTTGGACAGGTTCATTTGGGT